>VUQR01022387.1:2323-13358 GCA_015108515.1 Hemichromis elongatus
TGCAACGGTCACCACAGAACAACAGAAGGACCAGCCAAAACTAACCGAGGAGCCCCTTCCTAACCGAGGGGCTACCTCTGTAGCATGGCCATGGTTTGTTATGGAAAGTCTGACACGGAGGTCTGGTCTCATAGACGCTAACACAACAAATTTCTTCCACCACCTACGCGAGGAACATGTACAAGTATGGAGAGAGTTTGAGAATGAGAAGCAAAAAAAACCCATCAGGTGTTCAAAATGAACCTCAGGCTCAAAGGTTAGAACTGGCTTTTCCCAGCAGCACGCCATATAATAAAGACTCACGAAGATAATAGCGGCCATTACAACTTATATCTATGGATGGTTTTGTGCACCGTTTAAAACACTCGATTCCACAACGTCCAGCCATGAGCACTTCACACAAGACGAGTTGCCTTGTTCCTGCTATGAGAAATCCACAACGTAGCATACTACGTTGAAAAAAAAGGTATGTGGACGAGCTGAACAACACATCCCTGTATGAGCTTAACTGTGCACTTCAGAGACTGGACACTCTGCAGTCGATGCTTGCAGACAGGCTAGTTTCCTGATGACCACACAGGAGCAGTAATGATAGGCGGAGGCCTCAGGGAAGCGATCGCATGACTTAGCTGGATCATCTACGGTGTGCTACTACAAGATAATGCCTTGTAAGGCGCATATTTATTTCATTTTTTATTATTTAATTTAAATATAAATAAGAATAGCACTTGATGTGGTGATTATATAAACTATTCACTGACTTTGCAGAAATTACACTATATAGTGTTATATTAAAAAGGTATTTGGATAAGAAATGACTTATGACTCATGACTATGACTTTGGTCACATTGCACGGGCCTAATCGTCAACACAGAATTTAATTTGCCATTATGGTCCATTGACACTTATGCATTTTCTGTATTCCTAATTGTTAAATTAGCTGCTTTTCTATCTTCCAAGCATCTTTAGTCTCCTCCATAAAATCAGCAATTTTTGTTAAAAGCAACTTATTTCTTCTGAGATGAACACGAGTTAGCTTTTTAAAACAATAGCCAATGAAAATTTGGGACGCTTGCTCTTTTGTGGATAAGGGTTAAAGTTTTGCAATTCACACCTTTACTGTTTACAAATGTAATAGAGATCAATAGGATCTTGTGTGGCTGTTGTTTTATACTTTGAGTACAATAAATTAATACCAGTTACTCCCAGGTGCACCCGAAACTGGCCAAACGCTTCCTAGGTGATTTACAATAACTGCTCACATGTCCCTATGGACTGTGTTCTGCAACACTGATGGCAGGCATGATATCAGTACCAAAGCAACACTAACTAGTCTAACAAGCTCTATTTTTTTACAATGCAAAACATGTAATGGGCAATGTAGAGCATGCAGCGCACACACACAGCAACAGTTCACTCTTGCAACAGGAGCGATGCTCAGTTAAAATTTCTCAGTTGGAAACATTACTTTGTTTAGATGCTTCAGCACATTTACGCATAATAACACAATATTCTTCATACGCTTTTGTGATCTTCTGATGGTGTGGTCACTTTATTGAGTATCGAGTCTAATCCTCAATTTTATCATGGATAGAAACTCCCATCATAGTCATGATTTGACACAAAGAAAAACTGTCATTTGTTAACCTATTCTAGTGTGTAAAATTGGCCACTAATGGGACCAAACACTGGCCTCAGTTTAAATTTTGATATTGCCATTGGGAACTACAACTTTATTTCCAAGCAGATAACTTCCAGGAGTGGAAAAAAAATTAGACTGTTCCTTAGAACATCTATTTCAAGAATCAAAGTCCTTAACTTTCAGTATAAGTTTAGCTGTCCATTCAGTGTATCTGGGCATAGGGTTCTATAGTGTAATTTGTATAAGCTAGTGTTTCAGTTAATTGGATGTTTGTCCAGTTCTTCATGGAAGTCTACTCTACCACAGGAAGCCATTAACTTCAAAGGCTTGTGTATAAGTGTGTGTCTCTGTGCACATATGAGTGTGCGTTTAATGCATACATGCAGAAACATACACTCTCAGTGTAGGGGCTTGCCTTATTTATTTTTTTTTTAAATATATTTTTGGGTTACATTTTCCAGAAAGTATGCATGTGAGTAGCAGTTTTAGGTTGAGTGTCTACAGCCATTTGTAAAACACGTGGAGGCTTGTCACAGTCTCATGGCCCCACAGTAAAACATGTTTGGAAATGGTCACATCCACTACTCAACAGCGTGTTCCAACATTAATCACACGTTCATATGCTAGACACGTGCAGTTCACTTACTGGAGACAAAACTAAAGACAGGAAGACCTGCGAACGAATGCACATGCTGTAGTAAAGGCCTGGTGAGACTGCACAGTCAGAACTGTTCTTTGGGTATTAACAATAATCGGTATTCATTCATTTGCAGTCACTGCCTGCAGGTATTGGTGGGTGCTAACTGGAAAAGCCAGTATATTGGCTATAATTTCTCACAGGATATGAAACTTCCTGCAGCATTAGTGCTTCAAGGTGCATAATGTGAGGAGTTCTTACTCTGAGACTAAAGCCATATTAACTGAACACCCTCCTTATTTTTGGTTCTAGGTATAACAAACAATTAACATTCAACAAGTCTCTAACAGAGCAAACAATAATGACACAAAGATGAGTAAAAAAAAAAAATCCCCAAACTTATAAACCTAATACAAGTGATTGCTTTAACACAAGAGCCACATTTATTTATTATTTTCTATAGATCATTTCTATATCATTAGTGCAGAGATTCTCACAAGTAACACCACTCAAAGTAGAGTAATAATGTTAAAAATTAGTGATAACACATGCTAAATAAAAGGAGAATGAGGTAGTGCCATGGCCACACACTGCACTGGATCAGTTTCATGCACCTTGCTAGCTTAGGCATGCATATTAGCTAAATTAGATCTTCACATAGTGACAGTCCAGCAGCTGCACAATGGACTTACTGTTCAAAGCACCCTGTGAGAGCAACACAGGCACAGTGTGTTTGTGGTTTCACTGTGAAATTCCCACAGTCAGCCCGAACAAGTCTGCTTTCCTATTACTACAATATGGGTTCAATGACCTTCTGCCTTGGAATCAAATAGTGTGTTTGTTTTGGCAAGCAGCATCCTACTGCAGTTATGGGATGCATTTCACAGTTGTGCCAAGAATGCTGTCATTGCAAAGAGAGTCACGTGTCATAACATCAGGCCCACGCTGAACCTTCCAGATTTCACAAAAGCACAGCACACTAAACCAGAGTAACACTACTGTCTGGTTTACACTGTTATAGTCCAACACGCTCCATCCACCCAGCCATCTCCTTTTGCTTATCCATTTCAGTGTTGCAGTGGAGGGGGCTTGAGCCTATCCCAGCTACCAAAGAGCAGGAGGGGGATACATTCTGGTCAGGTCGCCAATCAGTCACAAGGCTAATATAGAGAAGCAGACAACTATTCACACTCACATTTAAACTACGGCCAGTTAACTCCACTAACACATGAAATAAACTACTGCATCACATCTATGTCATACCTCACTACATAACCTCAACCACATTTTAACTCTATACTGCAATCTTCTATGAAACCTGACGTGCACCTGCTGAGAAACTACATGTTGGGTCGATGCGTACCACGGTGACCTGAATGGCGTGGAAGGTTGCGATGTAGGGATAAAAGCAAGAAATGACTCCATCACTGGTGGTTGTTGATACTAAAAACAACAATGAATGATTAGTTTCTTCAGTGTGAATTAGACTTGTAGCTTGCACCTTACAGACTTAAAAGCCTTGATGTGTTGCTGGATTTAGATGGAAATATCTAAAATAAATTAGATAAAGTTAGAAGTTACTTATTCCAGCACTTTAAAGGAGAGAATGTGTGTTTGGGCTAACACACGAGAGACATACCCACAGAACCTGGACCCCCTTCTTTTTTTGATTTTCATCTCTCACATCTCTGTTTTTCATACATAATTGATCTGAGAGCTGTAGAACAATCTGCAAAAGTGTTTGGAGTACAGAGAAGTGAAGTGTTAATATAGTGTATTTAATAAAAATCAAAGACACACCTATAAGACTGCACAGTATCAGAGCATACTGAAGTCCACAATTACTTTAGAGTTAAATGATAGTTGCTTACTTCCAATTTCAAGAGTTTCCGATTCTTTGTTTTTATTTAAGTACTTATAGTATTATATATAATTTTTTTGTTATAACAGTGAAGCACACAGACGGTCTAGCCTTTTAGCCTTTTTAACCTGCTAACATTCTTATACCATTTTCAACCTTTGAGATGCTGAAGCATCTCTACAAGGCACAGCACGATACCTGTAAATAAATATCTTGATATTTGTTAAAGTTACATGACACATGTTAGAGATGTCATGTAACTAAGGATAAAGCAGCGCGATTTATTAACACATGAAAACATTCCTGAGCATGTCCACGGGTATACTGATGCACATGCTCATAGCAAAATTACATTTCTGATTTTTTTTTAATTAAAAAGCAGTAACATTTTAAAATGTCCCGTTTGCATCATGTAATCCAACATACAATAAAGCCTAATGCTACTTGATGTTAGTGCTGACATTTCTATCAAAACAAATGACTGCTTGGAGAAAGTTTTAGTTGGCACTATTCAAGCTCACCTAGCGCCACATCACTGGGAGAGGGACCAGCTCTTCCTTTACTCTCTATAACAGTTTCTAAAATTAAATTTCACAGTGTTAACTTGTGCTAGGTAATTTTGGTAGCTTTGCATCTTATCTGACATTATTCGCATTAGTTCATTAGCAGCACTTGTTAAACATTAGTATGTAACAACTGCTTATAGATAAAATCTGTTGGTTGTGCACAGCTCGCCTCTCTTTTGATAGAATCTTCCTAAAACTGACTTCCCTAGTCGCTTTCTTCTCTCACTGCCCCTTCTTTAAATTTTTGAATTTGCCTTCTTGCAGAAAGACATGACTTACAGGACATATGAGCCGTAGGTAGAATACAGTACATTGACTGTGCATGACAAAACCATGTTACTTGATTTGTAAAGGGTGAAGGGAGCATCAGATATTCTCCAGTATTTTTTTTTGGTATCAAAGTTCAATTGCCCAACAAATTTATTCAAGACATTTATTTATGGCAACATTTACTTAGAAATTAAAAACTAAAACTATTTTTTTTATTCTAGGTTTGGCCGCCTTCCGCCTTTGGGCCCCCGGGTACTATGTCCCACTCTCCCCCCATCATTATTTGGATGCGTAAATCTGTTTTCAAAGAAAACTCAACTTCTACGTTTCCCCATTTACAACCTTTTAGTTCTTAGATTAAAAATACTGACATTAGGATAACCTACAAGGTATGACAAAAACGCGCATACACAGTACTTTTGACGGAATTTAGTTATTTTTAAGGTGAACAATATATTTTATGTTACTTATAACGTACTGCTACAAGCAACCAAACACGGTTACATTTGTGTTGTAGCTGCTTGGCACTGAAAGTAGACGTACAGGAGAATTGACAGATTTTTCGACGCGGTTTGGCACGCCACCGGCTTCTGCACGGCGGAGTGACAGCACAGTAACACGGCAGCAGGAGAGGCGGTTACAACAGAAGAGCTCCTTTGCTAAGGTAGGCTCTCAATAACAAACCCAGAGAAGATCAAAAGCAGGGGGAAAACGCTAGATAAAATGCAAAATTTACAATTTAGTAACAAAAAAAAAAACGTACATATTGACCGCGGTGCCTTCCTCTCCTTGTACAGCTGACGCAAATCTTCTTTATTCAGAAAAGAAAACGGGTCGACTCTTCCGAGCGCACTTGTTGTCAGAGTTCACCAGTCTTGTTAACACTGACCTTCTAGTGAGAAAAGAAAGAAGAAGAACAAACTACCCTGGTTGAATGAACGGCATTCCTCAAGCAGTCAGTCAGTACTTAACAGCGTCAACGCTCTGCGTTTAGCGCGAGCACTTCCTGTAAGCCAAACGCTTTCAAATTAACGCCTAATCACGACAGCTAATTGGTTCATGTGCTCGTGCCTCTCCTGCTACCTGCGCAAAACCCCCACGTCTGACTGCTCGGCTGTGGTTTGGTTTGGAATACTATTTTTTTTTTATAACGCCTAATATCCTGATTGGGCTTCTAATTTCTGAGGGCGTCTACGCCCACATTTGATACCTGTGATATATCTTTGGCAGTCTTCCCTTTGTCCGGTTCTTTGCTTAGCAAAATTTAAATAAACAAATAAAGAAATAAATCTGATCCCTAAAATATGCCACAGACAACATTTGTATTAAGTTGCTGCATTCCACCCTCTTCTTGCATGCAGCATACTGCTCTGTCTAAATGCACACAATCATTAAACAGGTATTTATTACAGCAACGTCCATATTCATATTCTGCCTTTAAATACCCATTAACTACTTAAGGCATGTCATACTATAAGTATCATAATCACACAGACACTCAAAGCTCAGCCAGTACTATTTCATTGCTGTTTTCATATAAAGACTGAATACATGAGATCACCGTAACATGCCCTGAAGACAAGCAAAGGGTTGTGTTGTGTCAGGAACCAGTGAGATGATGAAACAAACCGGTGGAGATTAGAAACACAAACACAGCTCAGTGGTTAGTGTCATGAGTGAGGGTTTTGAGTTAGGATCTTTAGATAGTCAGTAATGACCTTTGGCAATACTGGTCCCTTCCACCTTGCCGATGGGTCAGAGTGGCACACTGTGTTCATTAGTGATCCAGCCATCATCCCATACAGTCTGCTATAGCCAAAGTTTTTCTCTTCATATCCATCCAAAGAACCTGCCATTTTTTTTCCACGTTGGCCCAACTTAGCACATTTTTGTCAGTACTAGTTGTGTTTCAGGGCGATTCTGAGCATGTCTCTGAACACTTTACATCCGGGACCTCTGAACACTGCAGCTGCAGTTAAAGAATCGGTAGTTTCTGGTTTGTTTTGGAGTGATTTGTACCATATCTTCTCCATGTATTTTTTTTCAGCATGTTGAATATTATTTTTTGCTAATCCATCAGCCATACTATTTGCAAGAACATCATATGACCTAGACCTCATTACACATTTAAGATTATTTATACTGGAGTGAGAAAAGTGAACAGAAATAAGAATACTCCCTCACCCATCTGTGGGGACAGTCTTTTGCACCGTCCCTACAACACTGAATATAAAAACTTAAAAACAAAACAAAACAAAATGATAATAATAAAGAACATTATCACCATCTACGTATTCATGTGAACTCCAGATGTGCATAAACACACTTAAACACGATGATGCCAGCTGATACTATGTTTTTAGGCCGTATGTAAAGCTGCCAGAAGATGGCAGCCAAGGATCATGGAGATCATAATTAAGGCGCAGTCTACACAGTTGTTGTTGTTTTTTTTATTAGACATAGCAATTCCATAGTAAAGATGACAGTTTTATTTAAAATGTATGTTTTCAGACACAAAACTCTACATTAAATACAGAGGACTGAAATGCTACTTGCACTTTACTGTCAGTAATTTTTGGTGCTGCTGTCTTTTATGAATATCTATGTTGTTATTTTGTAAACAGACAGAATAACAACAAACATTTTACCAGATATCCATGCATACAAACTGCAACCAATTTCTGTAATTTGAACAGTAAGATACTGTAAAGGAAGTGTACTTTAATTTACTGTAATTGGCAAAGAATTGAGGGACAATATTGGCTCATTACTGTAGCTCTTCACTATTGTTATTACATTTTGCAGTAATAAATTGCCTTTGAAATTTTTACCAAGGTATTGAAGTAGCACAGAGACTCTCATGAGTGACGAAACATTTCTCCCACTGAAAATGTCCAGAGGAACAGAATCAACCTTTCGGCATCTACTTACCTTGATGATTGAGCGTTCATCAAAAAGTGTAAATAAATAAAATGTGTTAGCGTTTTTCTGAATTGCTCAAACAAATTTCACATTTCCTGATATTTCAACACATTTTCTCAAAACCTCAAATAGAAAAATACAAACTACAGTTAGGATTTTCTTACAAAATCAAACTATCACCTCAAAATCAATTATCCTGTGTTCCAAACCAAACAATGTGTTCAGATCACACAACGAGTAAAAATATGTACACCACAGAACATTCATTAGACACTACACTGAATAATTTAAGACAGCATCCAGGGCATGTAGCTAACAGGAAATGTTTATTGTAAGTGTAAAAAAAAAAAAAGATACTCTAGTTGGAGTGACATAGCAGTGCTGAAGATAACGGGGAAAAAAAAAAACATCTCAGGCAATATTGTAGTTATATCATCACAAGTATGTTCTATAGCGTGCAGTTAGGTTTCCCTGGTGTAGGGCTGTGGTCACCTTTCACCTCCATGCAGAGAACAACTCCTCTGCTGGATTCAGGAAGGGGATGGAAGATGGAAGGAAAAAAACATGAATGAAACTCTGATTGTTTGTGTATCAGCACATTGCCCCAAACTATGACATACAGGATGCACTGCCTGCTGATGCAGTTGGTTATACGCAGCCATGATATCCTTCACGCCAAAGAAATATGAGGGGATATTCGGTGTTATATAGCCCCAGGTTTGCATGACAGTGGAGAACTCCACAGTTACTTATGGCCGCACAAAGGGTGGCATTACCACCATGCTGGCTTTCTCTGGTTAACCTTACTGTACTGTCATTGACTTGATAACTGAGGCCATGGAATAACTTTTGGATCATTTGAATGAGAGTTTTTCTCAATACCGTTAGTGCAACCTCCACAACATTTAGTCTTTAGTGCACATCATAGTAGCAGTTTCTCCTTCCTCTGAACAAATTGCAAAGGCTCTTAGAGATGTATCAGTTGCCTTCATACATTCTCTGCCATTTTCTAATATTATCATTTGCTTATGTCATGTCAGTCAAAACGAACTATACTTTTGGATGCTGAAAAGTCGTTTTCCAATAAAACTAATAGTCTTTATTTCATTGCTTGAGTCATTACATACAAATTTGTTGAATTAGTTATCACTTTTTGTCAAGCAAATTTTATACCTTTTTAAAATAATTTTTTCCTGGAAATGTCTCCTAAATTGAATGATTTCTCTGAGGTAAACTTCAATTTTCACTGACGAAGAGGGAGAAGATGCCAAATAAATAGGCAGGTTCCTAACGAAATTAAGGCAACACTTGTGAATACTTGCTTTTGAGGTATGGATTATCAATTTTGAGCAAGTGACCTGCTTTTGTAGATGATCCACTAGGTTTTGCAGTTTGCACCAATCTTTTTGAGAAATACACTAACGGCTGTGCAAATGTTCAAAGTGATGTGCGAAAAGCACCAAAGTGACTGAGAAAAACTGTAATGGGGAGGTCAGACTCTGGGGAAAACTCTGGCCTCATGTTCACACAGACCTCAATGCTTCAGACCAGCAAGCTGCCAAACTTTTAGCTTTTATAGCGGTGGTCACATTTGCTGATCACCAATTCATCAAGTGCATTAGCAGCACCTGGCTGCTGCATACCCTCTTCATTCCTATGGAAGCAGTAACAGTGGAGTTTTTCATAGACTACCTAGACTTCTATAAAAACCACAAAAACATATAAATATACATAAAGTACTGGATATACACTAGAACAGTAGAACATCAAATCTTGAGCTCTTGTAGCACCATGTTTGATTTAAAAGGCCCTTTGCTGCTTCTCATTACAAATATTGGGAGGTCACACTTCCAAAGCATGTGTATCATACACTGGCAATATGTTAGCATTAGCAATATGAATCTATTTGATGTCATTAAACAGAAATCTTTTTTATATGAATAAAGACACTTACTGCAAACTTTTAAAAGTGATTTTGTCATTATAATGTGCAGCAAGTCTGGCTATTCTGTAAAACATTTAAAAAAAAGCACATAGTGAAACTGAGACCCCTAATAATCCTGTCGATAGATGGGTTCATAAATAAGACTGAAAACCGTGAAAAAATGTGAATCCTCTTTGCATTACACTGTGCCCGATCTTTTTCATACTTAGACAAATGATCCAGATGCCATGACAGACACAGGTTTTACTTTTCTGTGTGGAGATCTTTGATTTATGTTTGTTTAGTGGCACCAAAACATAAAGAAAACAAAACAAACCAACAAGAAATCTACTTGTTTAACCTGAAACTATATTTCCCACAAACAGTCTTGCAGCAGAAATGGATATGGTATTATACAGTTACAAACAAACAGATCTATAGTCTTGCCATAATTTTTGATTACATAATACTATTTTAAAACACTATGATGCCCCTTCACATGAAGGCTAAATGTACAGATATTTTGTTACTGCCACTATGTAGGAAGTTTAAAGGAAACAAACTAGCATTGGGTTTTCAATTGGGGTGTATTTTTATTTCTGAATCAGCTAAAGACCCCACCTCTGAACCCTTCTATTCTGTGTATTGTTGGATACACAGACAAATGACATTTTCAAATGATGTCCTTATAGTTATGTTGAGATGTCAATTATCCCACTCTGTTAACTGTATGTAATTATATTTCTGAACTGCTATATGTGTGTATGGATGCAAGCAAGCCAGTGTGTAATTAATGTCCTCATATAGATAGAACTGTCTGCCTGTAATTAGTGGATAGCTAGGCAAATCAACCTTTTCAAGAAAGAGGCAAGTGAATATTTAACCCTAGAAGCATTAAACTGTTATATCCCTGCATCTCCTTTAAGCCAACAGTCAGACTATTTGTGTAAGTGGAACACATTTTGTATACATATCTTTTTTTTAAAGAAAAGAATAAAACTTAAACTTGAAGTTTAATGATTTAGTTTATAAATTTTAAATTGTCTTATCTCTCTCTCCCTTTATCTATCTATCTATCTATCTATCTATCTATCTATCTATCTATCTATCTATCTATCTATCTATCTATCTATCTATCTATCTATCTATCTATCTATCTATCTATCTATCTATCATAATAAATATTATGATAGATAGATATAATGTATGTAT
>VUQR01022416.1:3505-25260 GCA_015108515.1 Hemichromis elongatus
GTCGCCACAGTCGTAATACCTGCAACACACACACTCACAAATACACAATAAGCTGCAGCACTGTAAATCAGAACAGGTATTAGCCTCCCATCTCTATAGCTTTAAAATTAATTATCCTTTAGCAATGAACCCCTTCATTTACTTTGTAAACAAGACACACATCTGTGACAGAGAAAGAGGATTTACTTTCTTAACCCTCTCAACGCTTGGCCACCTTTCTCTTCACGTCTCCCTTTGTGCACTGATGCATTTTACTCTCTTCTCACTGCAATGGATCAAATCCTACATCTCAAACTCTCACTCACGCTGCTTTGGGCCAACTGTTTATCCTGTTGCCTTACAATGTGCTACAAACACACACACACACACAGTATATTAAAATTCCCTTTATTAATCTGTGTCAAAGGGGTCAGCAGTTTGTTTGTGACTGTGCAGCAGTTTGTGACTGTGTACTGAATCTGTTCACACTCCAGCATCCATTATTAGCTTATAGACATGAATAGAGTACATATAATTCATAACTTTGCTTTAAAAAAAAAACTACTGTGCTGCATTGCATTGGCTGTACACTAAGAGTGTTGCAAGTGGCTTGTAATCCTTTCAGAAATTGATTTTTTTTTTCCACACACAGCAAAAACACACAAGCCATTTGTAAGACAGTGCTTTGTTTTTCTTTTCAGCAACTGCATCTACACATTTATGAAGAAACCTAAATATTTATTAAGCACGGAGGCTTTAATTTAATGTCAGAATGACAGAGCACCATAAGAAATGCAGCAAAATTTGCATGCATACTTTGTCAGACCAGATATTTATACGTCTTACAGTAAAGAAGCGAAGCAGCAGGACACCTTGATCTTTATTCCTCTTCCATGCTGTGTTATGCATCATGCTACACTTGTTTCTTCTCAGAGGATAAGGGCTGAAGCCTTTTTTTCACATCTTAAGCTTATATTGTTTATTTCTATACTCTACACAGATCACACAAAGTATCCCACAAAACCTCCATGGCAACTAATGTAGTGGTCAGCACCATCACGACCTGCATGGAGGAAACAGAAGGCAAGATAGATAAAGCTGCTCTGTGATGTTTCACTGTGTGACAATAACGACTTAATAAACAGCATGACGAAAAATAACCTTATTCATTGAATTTGGTTTTATTTATACAGTGCCAAATCACAACTTCAGTTTCCTCAATGTGCTTTTTAGTGTAACGTCAAGACTCTATAATAATAGATGCAATCAAACTACCGCCTATGACCGTCAGGCACTTGGCAACAGTGTAAAATGAAGTCACTATACAGCCGTGCATGGATGAATAGTTTTAGACACAATCTATATGATGCAAGTAAAATAATCAGGCCATGTGCATTCACTGGACACAGCAGTTACATCCTCATAGTATCAGGCTGGATCCCCTTTTGCCTTTACTTTAGCCTGCTTTAATTCTTCATGGCACATATTTAACACGGTGCTGAAAACAGATTTTGGTCCATACTGACATGACAGCATCACACAGTTACTGCAGATTTGTCGGCTTCACATCAATGATGAGAATCTCCTGTTCCAACACATTACAAAGGTGCTCTATTGGACTGAGATCCAGTGACGTTGGAGGCCAGTTTGAGATGACTTGAGCTTTGTGACACGCCGTGTTACCACGCTGGGATCAGCCGTTGGATAGTACACTGTGTTCATAAAGAGATGGACATGATCAGTAACAATACTCAGATAGGTGGGGATGTTTAAATGAGGCTCATTTTGTGCTAAGGGGTTCAATGTGGCTTCACTATTACACCCCCACCAGCCTGAACTGTTGGCAAGCCAGAATGGCTCCGTGCTTTCATGTTGTTTATACCAAATTTGGACCCTGCCATCCGAATGTTGCAGCAGAAATGACGAGTCAGCACACCAGCCTCCTGTTGTCATGTATCAGTGAGGTCCTGTGAACTGTAGCCCGAGTTTATGACAGGAGTGACACTTAGTGTGGCGCAGTGCTGCTGTTTTCTGCGTCAAGGTTTGACATGTCGTGCATTCAGAGATGCTCTTCACCATACTTTGGCGCTAAGAAGTGGTAATTGGAGTTATTTTCTCTTTTTTGAACCGTTCCCTGTATACGATGGTTGTTTTGGAAAATCCCAGCAGATCAGCAGTTTGTGAAACACTCAGACCAGCTCACCTGGCAGTTTGATACAGTTTGGTGTCAGATGAGATTAAATTCAGAGCAGTAGGATTAATACAACTGGTTCTTTAGAAAGAAAGAAAGAACAAATCCTCGGTTCAGGAAACCCTGAGCTGTGTGAAGGGGGGAATAAAATCATACCCTTTCATCAATATCAACGAGGTCAGATGGTCAGCACAGTGCAGGATCACATAAGACAAAACAAGAAGAGCTTCAACTTTAAATTTCTCAGAAATTCTCAATAATTGAAAGAGTTTATAAACTTCAACAGAACTTCTTGGCTCCTATATTTTACTGACTCCAGTTAAACATTGTTTTCATTTTGAATCACTCCTTGCTGAGAAGTCGCAGTCTTATTTATTTAACCTCAGTGAGTGCAGCCAGAACACATGTTTTCCAAGCACAAGGTGGCAAAAAAAAATATTGTTTTCTATTTATGAATATGGACTCCATCAAAAGTATAGCTGGCCATCTAGCTCGCGTTTGTAGCAAGATGGCTCAGCTTCACAGATTTTCCCCGTCCTTGTATTTTCCTTATCGCTCTGCGTCAGGCTTACACTGCTAAACCATAAAATTTGCACTTTTCTCGCTTTTTCATTAAGATTTAAGTAAGCTGGAAAACATTTCAGGCTCTAGAGCAGCTCTGCCCTCAAGAAATGTTTGCATATCTAAAACTGTAATCTGCACTGCTTTAACTTCCCTCGGATAAATAAAGGATTATTCATAATGTTGCCTGCGGCGTAGCTGGGTTAATTTTCACCAGGCTGGGATGAGACTGAATTAAATATTTATTTGTGTGACATCACAACTGATGCAAATAGAATTAGCAGTATCAGAGTCCTCCACAGAAGTTGTTTCTGTAAACCTAACTCCAAGTATTTCAAATACTAATAATCACTTTATTACTCCTTAACATCAGGTTCCCCATTTTGCTTTGGTTAAATATGTTGGGTGTTGATTCCAGCTTTGCAAAGTCTTTCAGGCAACCCTCTGGTTGTGTGCACGCCAGCCCCGGTCTTCCTGGACACATCTGACCTGTCTGCTTTAACAGCTCTTAAATTAACATAACAAACATTTTTCGCCACCAAATTCAGTTCAGTGGGTGGTCCAATGGGTGGTTCAATGGGTCGTTCAGTGGTCATTCAGGGGATCAGAGGCCAAAGGGTGGTGGGTGGGGGGATTCCCACTCATTTCCTATGGCAGTCATTTGTGACCCCACAGATGTAACAATGCTGATTAAAACACTCAAAATTCAATGAAAGAGGTGCTCATCACTTTTATATGTTCAAGTGCATAGTGTGGAGGATGACATAAGACCTTGAGGCAATCAGATTTACAATATTTATGGGTGTTTTAAGTTGTAAATCGGTCAGATTTGACTTGAACACAGCAGGAAGGTTAATGTTGTAGTGATGACTGGTTGGATGTCTGATTGATCAGATTTACCTCCAAAAGAAGTGTTGCTATTTTAAGCCTCCTTCTCATTTTAAAGCTTGAAGTCATTTCATAATCCTGAACGCACCCTGGGCAGTCCCATCCCTCCGCGTCTGTTTTGACTTTCTGCTTTTACATGACAGGAGGTTGCTAGTGGTAGCTGTTTTTCTGCAGGTGAAGCTTTTACACTTCTCTAGCACCCAATTACGCTATTTTACAGCTTCCCCTAAAATTACATTTACCTGATGTTGAAAAATACCACTGAAGTGTAATTTAGATTGTGTGATAGATAAAGCTCCCCTTATAGGCTAGATTAATGAAATTATTCAAAGGTTAAATGCTCCTAAAGCTCTATATAGTCCTGGATTGATATGGAATAATTTGGGATTTGTGGTTCTTTTTAAAACAGTTGTATGAACAATGAAAGCTACAAATGTATAGGGTGATAAGTAGTAACATGGATAAATAAAGATAAATTGCTAAGCTAATGCTAGGACCTCTCTCATGACTGACTGACAGTTAAAAAAGACACAGTTTCTACATGGAAGATTTATAACATTCAAGCAGCTGTGGGCATATGACGAGGCCTGCTTGGAAGTGTCATATGCAGAATAACTGTAAAGGGATTGCACTAAAACAGAGAGAGAAACCGTACCTAATAAAGTCTATCTCTTTTACCAAGCCACACATTCACACACCCTCACCACTGGTAGTGGAGCTTGTTTTCCGTTGCTTGGCCTTCCTACAGCAGAAAATTGAGTGGCACACAGCGAGAGGCCAGAAAGTGTCGCTCAACCACAATTCCAGCAGACCGGTTAAGCTGGCGGCTAAAGTGAAACCTTTCTGCGCATCTAATTAGGAAATCTACACGATGTTGCTTTAGCTATAGTGTGCCATGCATCTGTAAACTGCTTTCCAGCTCGTCCTTTTCCTTCTTTGTCTGATTTAATCAGTTTCATATGTTTTGTTTCTGATGTCTGGTCCATGTAGGCAAAGGGAAATGCTTAAGGAAGATGCTGGAATGTTTGAGAACAGAGTCATGTAAAGTATTGTTGGTAATGACTGAACTTGGGGTTCAGAGTCTTGCTTAAAGCCAGTAAAACACATGGACAGAAGAAGTTGGGGATCAAACCATCAGCTCCAGTCAGAGTCGATGACCCAACTCTGTAGACTTGAATTTTGAAAAGTTATAATTCAAGTCAAACAAAGATAAATTTGCTAAAAAATAAAATTGTGCCTCATAATTGCAATTGTTTACATATAAGCAAGCTGAAAAAGACTTCAACTGTATAGCTCAGCGCTACAAAGAAAGAATTTGATGATTAAATGATGAGGAGTAGCTGCTTATATTCACAGGATTCGGCACGAAGCTGCTTCCGAAAGCCTGGATGTGGATAACATCTATGTTTGTCTTCCACACAGTGAATTATAGAGTCACAAACAGATAGTATGAGTGATTGACCTGGCCTTCAGCTGATTTTAATTGTGGGAAGGGTATTATACAGCTGATTATATGACCGACTCAAGGGAAAAAATCTACAAAACGATGGTCTGCCTAGTAGTCCTGTATGGCTCTGCGCGTTGGCCTGCATTGACCACACATGAGCAGGGCCTAAACACCACGGAGATAGGCATGCTCCGATGGAACCTGGGAATTATAAGATGGGACTGTGTTATGAACAAGAGCACATAGAATTAACTAGGTGTAGCCCCAGTCAAGGAAAAGGGGCTCGAGTCCCGTCTGAGGTGGTATGGATATGTGATTCAAAGCGAGGAGAACTCCATAGCAAAAACGCCTATGAGGATCGCCCTATTAGGATCGCCCTATTAGGACCCCAGCCTCGAAGCAGACCGAAGAAACGACAGATGGACAAAATCAAGGAAGACATTAAGGCCGTTAACTCATCACTTAAGTATACCTTAGACAGAACTAAATGGAGAAACCTTTGCCGAAGAATGGACCCCGCACCAGAGGGAACAACGCCAGAATGAAGAAATATTATATGGCTAATGACTTTCATCAGGAGACTTCCAAAATACTCAGAAGTAATATCATCAGGTTTTGACACATTAAACACCAGCATATGTCACAACTCGTGGTTTTCACAATATTTCTTTTTACACGGTGGTGAATATACCAGCATGTCACTACAGTGGAATGGTGAGAAGAACACTGGAAGACACTAAAGCACAAGAGAAAAACCACAGCTGCATCCATTTTTGGAATAAGCTTCTCTTAACACAGATTCACACATGGATATAAATTCCAACCTTTAGGCAAGTCTCCAAGTCTGCATCTGTGATTCTGGGTACTGTGCAGACACACCTTATGAGATTTTATGTCCGTTCATTCATCATTCTATTGATTTAAATAATCCAAGCTGATGTAGTTTATTCAAGAAGCAGCCTTCAGAGAATCACAATATATACGGTTTTCAAATCAGCTTGCAGTAGGCAACCTGATTCTTCTTCTATGACACCTTATTAGGAGCTTATCCATAGGCAGAGTGGAGTACATGGGGGCAGAGTAGATGGAAACAGAAGTTCAGCTACAGACAGAGGTTGGTAGACACACAGAGGGAGGTATGTCTGACAGCCTGGTGTGAGTCATTTTTGATCCTGTAGGGTTCAAACACAAAGCCTGCTGCCACATATATTAGTCCACCTACTGCGACAACACCATGTGGTCTTTCTCAGAACCTGGCAGAATCAAGTCTATGCCTTATAAAAGTCAGCCCACCCCTCTTCTAGATAAATTACAGATGCAGTTTACTCTTTTTGTTTAAACTTGCAAGCTTTTATGATTATTTATCTGTGCATACAGTCTAAGAAGCTCTGAAAACTGATTTAAAAGACACATCCTTTTCTCTCACTTACCTATGTTACTTATGTTTTTCTCATGGCATTCATTTGTTTTTGTTCTTTTTCCATCACTGTAATCACATTCTCTGACTGAGTCCTTGGTTTCTGTTTCTCAGGAAAGCAATAATTGCATCCTTGATGCGACTTCTTACACAAACCTTAATAACTGTTTCACCTTGACCTTGAAAGCTGAGGATTAGCCACAGTACTTGTGCATGAGACCTGTATTAAGCCTTAATTTGACTATATTAAACTGCTTTTCTTACTCTTAGTGTACAGCAGATGTCTTTAGGAGAAGAGAAATGGCTGTATCTAGCTAGAGGAAGACAACGTCAAGGCCAAAGTAATTATTTTAAAGTGGATTCTTTTCATGGGACTAGGAATCTTTAAAGTTGCTTTTCAATAATGAGGGATAGCATGGTGTCATAATGTTAATGAATTATTTTAGCACCCTTTTTCTAGTTGTTAGCAAGCTACCACAGCCAGCTTAGGCACTCATAGCTTGCTAAATAATTGTCATTCCACGATAACACAAGCAACATACTGTTTGCTTTAGCTTGACTAGCTTAAAGTTAATATTTGAACATTTTATTTCAGTAACAATATGACTTCCACACATGTAAGGTACAGTGAGTGTATGTGTCCTTTAGCTGCCAGTGTCTGTAATGAGCCTTTAAAAATGTACATTATATGATTGGAAAGTATTGGTCTGGACCCCTTAATCTTTGAATTCTGGTGTTTTTTCAGTCCCACTGCCACAAGTGCTTTCTTGTCAAAGCACTTGTGGCAGTGGGACTACCAAATGGCAAAATGGTAGCATTTAGGAACATCCACAACACAAGCACACACTGAAAGCAAATCACGAAAATGTCACCAACACTCTTCTGACAGTAACTGCGGAGTTCAAAATCTCCATTGGTATTAACATCAGCACCATAACTGGGAGCTGGGAGCTTCGTGCCATGGATTTCCATGACTGAGCAGCTCCTGTAAGTGTGATGTGCATCTGGCTCTTTAAATTTGTCCATATTGTGAACTTCTGGGGTCTTTATCCAGTTGGTAGTGCATCCCAACACACTGCAGCTTTTATCAGTTTGTTGCTGCCAGAAAGAGCCAAACATTTCACAGAATACAAAGTTGGCAGAGAGGAATGTATTGTTCTCCACTTTGGTGTGGAGAAAAAAAAAAGAAAAATCGATGCTGCACTTTTACTATAACACTGCCAATAGCAAAACCTTGTTATATGCACAGAGGTATAAGTGAGCTTAAAAAATGTACAAGAAGACACTAGAAGCACCCGAATAAATATATCTGAAAAACAGAGGCAAAAGCACTGAAATGTGTCGAAACAAAGGTCAGCACCGAAGTGATCTAAAGTAGAATGATCACCAAAGACTCGATAAGAGCAAAAGAAACACAAAAGACTTTTTCATCCAGTCGCAAAAAGGTTATGTGAACACCGTTCACGTTTGGGTTGCTGTAGAGTTCTTGCCTCTTGTTGATGATGAACATAATGTATGCTAATTAAGGGTCGTTTGTTCTTCTTGTTTACATCAGGATTTGTGTCCTTTACTGCCCTGTGACCAGCCTGTCACATTAAAAGCACTTTCTTTTAATCATTATTAGCATCAGTAGCAGTAAAAGCTCTGTGTAAGTAAATATGACTTAATAAGAGATGGAGAATAGAAGCTGCAATGCTGAAGGGCTGTATCTAACTAATGCAATGAGGGAACCTGCTTTTTGTTGTTTTGGACAAATTAAAGCAAAATGAAACATATAAAAAACTTGAGATAAAATAAAAGAATAGCTCTCCACAATTTGGAAACATGTTTTTCACCCCATCAATACAAAGTTTTCCAAAAGATTATTTCATGGCCCAGTGCATAATGAACCTGCTTAGGATGTCTTGAGTGTCCCACTAGAGAGCTTTCCTGGTTTCGAAAACAGAAAGGAAAATCCGATATTTCAGTGAATATTGGGAACAGCAATCAGAATGCATTCTGTGCTTTCCAAATATTGCCAGTTCCTCTTTCTGTTCTGTCTGTTTCTTCAACCCAACACAGCAATACATCTCATGGTTTATCTGTGCTTTGTTCAATTTCTACTTGCACCTTTGGATTAATCCACGATGGAAAGAAAACACTTGGCAAAACTAAATTAAAAATCTCAGCTAGCTAGAGAACATGCATGTCCTATGATGACCTGATAAGGATAAGCGAAAGAGAATGGATGCACTGAATAATGCTACTTTAAGTGTTTGAAAATTTGGTGGACTGCCTCTGTACGATTGCGAGAGATGCTGTACATGTTCTCATCTTATCTTCTTTGCCACAAATGGTTCTTTAAAACTTCTTAAATGACTGAGCCTTTCCTCGGGTTTGCTAACTAAAGGCTCCAAACTAGAGCTGGCGGATTAGATTCAATCTCTGATTATTCACTCCGAATTGTTCTTAGACACTACAATAGGTCATCCAACTAATTAGGTTGCTTTTAAGGGGGCTCAGCTCCCAGTCGTATTGGCATGCATGCACTGCCTTGTAATTAATATTAATGAAATATGATGTTGATATGATGATGATATGATGCAAATGTACCTTTTCACATTTGCAAACCTCAATGCAGTTGGATGCACATCACATTCTTACCTTCAAAAGTTTGAACCTAGGATCACCCCTGCTTTATCCGAAGTACTCACAGCAAATCCTCCATTGGCAGCAGAACACTATTTTAACTTGGCATGCAGAGAATTTATCAGCCTTCTTAATGCTTAATTCTTAATTTCTCCCATCTTTCATGTCTGAGAAGTTCTGGCAGCACTTCATTAGAGAATATCTGATGCAACATCAAACATCAGTGAATTCCTATTCACTCTCAGCAAGGTTGACTTGATTTAATACAAAGGATCACAAACTCTGGCAGCCGAGTAACAACGTAAATCCTTTATAAAAAATTTAGAGCTGCAGGTAGAACCGTGTGAATTAAACTACTGGTTTAACGCACTGAAAAATGACTTTTGGTATTTTAACATTAAAAATAATGTTTATGTTGTATGAAATTACAGCTTCAAGGTATCCGAATGTTGATTGTCGTTTCAATCGCATTTGCTTTTCTCACTGTGTGTCAGTCACAGATTTATCCTCTTAACATTTCAACAAGCATCCAAAAAAAAAGTTGGCTAGAAAGAAAGAGATGCCTCCCACAGCAACAAAAGGTACATCAGCTGGAAAACCGAAAGGTCACAGAGTGCAGAAGTTTGCATTCAGCAAAATAAAACCCTATCTTATTTGAAGAAATGTAAAAATTATATATATATATATATATATATTTGACAAACAAGCAAACGATGGTTACTTAAAAAGGGAAAAGCCCTGTTGGACTGGTCTAAAAGCTTTGGGAAATATGAGGCAAACATATTTTTCATTTTGACAAAGCATTGCAAACATTCGCCCGAGTACACATATGTGATTAAACTCACTGGACGGGTGATCGCACCAAAAGAAACCGTAAAAGCAAAATGGGTTTGGGATTGGTGCTGGAGCGTGCTTTGGGGAAAAATTGTCTTAGAGAACAACCAGCCCTTTGCGCACCATCAAACATGGCACAGGTGCACAGGAGATGAAACCGCACAGGTCAGCGGAGGCTGCGAGAGGCTCCGTCATGCATCGCTTGTCTAATTGACAAAACAAACCTCCTGATGCAGATGTTTGACTTTGGCGGAGTATGAGCTCAGACTGTCGCCGTCACGCATCCTCTGTGACCTTACAACAGGTTCACTTAAGGGTCTGTGTCCTTTTAACAAGAGCTAAAATAACTCTGTGTGATCGTATGAGAGTCGGGATTAAAAATTAAAGAGACTCACAGATGCCACATTGTGTGGCAGCGGTAAAATATCACCCTCATCGCACTGCGTTTTTCTCTCTGTAGTGACGTGGCGCTGTGTGATCATGTATAGGTAGCAGCTGTGTGGCACACAAGGCTACTTTTGATGTAGTGAAATCTGTCATTTAGAAACTACAAGTTAGCCTCATGAATCCGCCACACAGCATAAAGGTAAATCACTGCATTAAAAAAAGTTGGTGTGGTTACTTAAGAATATAAAAGAATGATTATACTGCATTTAATAAGTTGGATAACAGTCACCATTAATTATTCTTGAGCTCATGGCCTTGGATATCTGCAGATTCTGTCTTTCAGTCAGTTCGGTTTATTAAAATCAGTCTGAAATATCTCAGCAGCTCCTGCTGTTTCTTTTAAAGCGCAGTCTAACTAGACAAAAGAGCATCTTTCTGTTTAATAAGAATCGCAGAGCACTGATAATAATTCCTGTGTTTTCTATTCAATCAAGCCCACATTTACAGTCTGTATCGCCACACTGCATAAAATGCTGTTGACCAGATCTCCAACAGACCTGCTGTGATGTTCCAGAAGTCCACAGGACAAGCGCAGCCTGAAAAAAAGTAAATAAATTTTATTCACAATGGAACAGTAGATCAAATATTTAAACAGCATATGTGCTGTTTAAATATTTGATGTTAGAATTTAAAAAATGTGGAGACAGGGACATTTTGCCACTGTGTAGCACGCCCTCTTCTTTTAACAACAGTCTGCAAACATCTGGGAACTGAAGTGCTGCTGGATTTTTGAGAGAGGAAAGTTGCATTCCCATTCTGGGTTGTTATAGGATTCCAGCTGCTCATCCTGGTTCTTCTTGGTCATATTTTTTTTGTTTTATGATGCTTCAAATGTTACTGACAGAAGTGTTTATTGTCCTGATCTTCTACTGTGAAACCTTGCTGTTGTAATAGATGATTTAGCACAGATGTTGACATGTCTTACTTGAAAAAAAGAAAAAAACCCCCACTTTGACTGAATAGAAGCCTACTATTTTGCTCTAACACTGCATATACCTTTGAGCACTGATGTTGACTTTCCAGATGTGTAAGCTGCTAATTCTATAGCCACTAATGCACCCACTGACTGTACCATCAGAGATTTAGTTTTTTGAACTGAGTGCTGATAAAAAGCCAGACGGTCCCTCTTTTTAGTCGCCTTGTTGCAGCATCCATGTTTGACCCAGAGGAGACAGAAGCCGTGTCTCAATATGTATACTTGTGTGTACTTGCGGTCTCGTGGACTTGTGATATGTCATCAGTCGGAGACCAAGTACTGTTACAATTCAAAGTACGCATAAAGCCAAGAACACAAAAAATTCACAGATGTGTTCTCGCTCCTCCTGTTTTATCGAGCATTCATCATTGGTGACTTGTGTGGACTTGGTACAACTAAATATCCCAGAATGCATTTTGCCCAAAACTCAAATGCGTCAATGGTGGAGAAGCACGGTGTGTATGTGCATGACACAGTGAACTATGTTCACAGATAATGGTTTCTGGAAGTGTTCCCGAGCCCATTAAATGATTTCAGCTTGATTTTCAGCTTTGTCTGTCACAAACAGAGAATCCTCCAGATTCTCAAAATCATTTAATAATATTTTTTACTGCAGATTATGAGATATTTAAAATCTTTGCCATTTCCATCCAACCATTCTCTTCTGCTAATCTTTATCAGGCTTGCAGGGGGCTGGAGCCCATTCCAACAGGTCGCCAGTTTGTCGGGGGTCATATACATATACACACAAAAATCTTGAATTTTACAGTGTTTATTTATCGGACAAATAAGTTAAATTAAATAGCCGTGCGGTACCTGTGCAACAGATGGTAGTGATGGTTCAATAGAGCCATCCTATACAACAACAGATACAGGTATATCCATAAACAGAGAACTGGGGATACTCTTCTCCAATAACAACAATATCCATAACAACACTCATCTACACATGGTTGCATTTAAAGGTGCAATGCTTTGCAGCCAGTAGCAGAATAAAAAAAATCTAAATCTAAAAAAATTCTTTTTTCCAATCATTTTGGAACTTGAACGCTTATTTTCTTTTTCTTACTGGTCGTTGCATTTCTCTGCTGCTTCCTCTTCCTTTTTTCTGATTCCCGCGCTTGACTTCGAGGTGTCACTGTTTTTATTGTCCGGCCAGAAACGGCAGCCCAGTTAAGGATTTTTTAAAGAATTTTGTTGTCCAGGTGGAAAATGGGTGAAATGCAGGAGATTGGTGGCTCCGGGAGATTTTTGGGAGGGGCACTGAAATTCGTGATTCTCCTGAAAAAATCGTGAGGGTTGGCACGTATGGTCGCAGCACTAACACAAAGAGACAGACAACCATTCACACCTATGCACAATTTAGAATCAACAATTAACCTAACTCCAGTAATTGGACGTTGTTGGATTTTTGTCCATATGTGTACTAAATCATTTACCTGCCGACCTGCTGCCAGGCCACACAGGTCACACCTCAGGCTCAGTTGGGGCCTTTCAGTCGGGAGTTCGAATGTTCTCCTCGTGTTTGTTGTCGGTTCTCTAAGGGTACTCTGGCTTCCTCCCACAGTCCAAAGACATGCAGTTAGTGTGATTAACTTAACTGATGATTCTGAATTGCACATAGGTGTGAATGCCCTGCAACAGACTGTCCAGGATGTACCCCACCACTCGCCCTTTGCAATTAATTTTCTGAAATTGTTCCACATTTTGTACACACAGTTTACTCTATACTGTCTTTACTTTTAGACCGCATACTTTTCTAGCAATTTGTTGATTCTGTCACGACATTTTTGGAAATGTCCACATACCAACATACCATACAAACACCAGTTGTATAAACAGCAAACCAGCACCATATGTAACACAACATCAGGTGATAAGGGATGGATGAATCTCTGTGGAAGCCCACTACTAGAAGTTTGGCTGAATCTCTTCAATGTCAGCCTGACAGAGTTAATGCTGAAATGAAGAGAAAATCATTTTTTAATAAATGAAATGTCATCTTGTTTTCTCTTTACCTCTCATCTTTGTGTCACTTCTTTGTGCAGGTCTTTTAATGAGCACCCAACTTTCCTTTTCCTCAGAATAAAGGCCAAATGTTTCTTGTTTGTGAGATCTTGAAAGCTGAACTTACTTCTAAACAAAGACTCTCATTATTGCCTGGATGGCTGTATCTTCTCAGACAGTTCATAACCTGTCCCATTAGCCACTTCGTGCGGTGTGTCTTCTTCTCCCCCTTTTTCTTTCTACAGCTAAAGAAACTGATAAAGAGATGAGAAGAGTATGTGTGACTCAGCTGCCATTGAGTCATAGACACCACAGACGATATCTGACTTTGAACACAAGGAAAGAAATTTCAGCACATCTATCCAACAATGAGATTCATGTTTTCATATCAGCTGTCGATGAAGACTGGACCATCATCTTCAGTAATCCTTTTCCTCTTTTAATTCCAAATGAATCTAATTTATCCCGAAGAAACAGTTGGGAGTATATTGCTGCAGAAATTAAACCGATATGCCCACTGGCTATATCATTCTGTCATCCCCGGAGCTAGGCAGAGGCACTGACCTGCTGATATATTAGTCTGATAAAGCGCTTTAATTAAAAATCTGATTCTGGAGCATCACTGTTGGCTGCATGATGAATCTGAGGTCATTTAGTTTGATAGCTGATCAATATTTTGAATGAGTCTCCTCCTAATTTTATGATCAAACTATGAAATGAATTTCATGGCACTTTTGCACATGAACTATGGCTAACCAACGTAAAGAATAGACATCGTTATGTTCTACTTCTGCTCCATGTTGAAACTGATATATTACCAGGACATTCAAGTCATAAGGACTGAAACATCACCAGTGCTAAGTCTAGCCCTATAAAACATGAGGTATAACTAGGGTTGCAAAATTATGGCCAAATTGACAGTCCCAAATATTTTGATCAACATTGTGATGACGATTTTTTTGCACTTTCATAATAATAATCAGGCCCAATCTGATCTTGAGTACCTTATAGTACCATATCACCTCATTAGGGCACTTTACTCTCAGACTGAGGCCCTGTCCACACGTAGCCGGGGATCTCCCAAAACGAATATATTTTTCTACGGTTGTGTCTGTCATCCACACGGAAATGCAGTTTTGCGGCACGAAAACGGATCTTTTTAAAAACTCTGGCCAAAGTGAAGATCTGCATTTTCTCCTTATTCAGCGTTTGCGTGTGGATAGTCATAACCGGAGTTTTCGGGTCCGCGACGTCACTTTCTGCGACACAAATGCTGACATCAGGTTTGCGACCTGTGTTTGCACTACGGCATGGATGCCCTCAGAGCTGCGCTCGCGTTATCAGTTGTCCAAGCGCTTTTTGCTTGTTTGTTTTTGCATGTTTCATATTTTGTTGAACGTAAGCAGGAAGGCAAAAAGTTACCTGACTGCATAGGATACGGGGAACTAGTGCCGCCTACAGGTTTGGCATGTCAATGAATGTGCTTAACAATGTCCTTATGTGGTTACGTGTGGATGGAGTTTTTTAAAAAAACTAGTTTTTTCAGGGGCGGATATTTGTTTTTGAAAAACCCTGGCTACGTGTGGAGGCTCACTTGTTGTTTCTAGAGTATTTAAAAGTAAAATAGGAGGCAGAGCCTTCAGCTTTCAGGCCCCTCTTCTGTGGAACCAGCTCCCAGTTTGGATTTAAGAGACAGACACCCATTCTACTTTTAAGATTAGGTTTCAAACTTCCTTTTTTGATAAAGGTTATAACTGGATCAGGTGACACTGAATCCTCCTCATAGTTATGCTGTGACAGGCCTAATCTGCTCGGGCTTCCCACTTACCATTTTTCACTCACCATGTGTTTATACACCTCTCTGAATTGTATTATTCGTTATTATTAATCTCTGGCTCTCTTCCACACCGTGTCTTCCCCCCACCCCACCCCCAACTGGTTGCGGCA
Organism: Hemichromis elongatus; assembly: GCA_015108515.1. Lineage (NCBI taxonomy): Eukaryota > Metazoa > Chordata > Actinopteri > Cichliformes > Cichlidae > Hemichromis > Hemichromis elongatus. Next base: position 18,828 of record VUQR01022416.1, read on the forward strand.
GATGGCCGCCCCTTCCTGCGTCTGCCAGAGGTTTCTTTCCATTAAAAGGGAATCTTTTCTTCCCATTCGGTGGGTTCTTGATAATACGGGGTCATCTGATTGTTGTGGTTTTCTCTGTATCTTTACCTTACAATATGGTCTTGTAAGGTCACAACAACAGTCTTGAGATGACTGTTGTTGTAATTTGGTTCTATCCAAATAAAACTGAGCTGAAATTTAATTTAATTGACCTAAATTTAGTGCAGGTATTAGAAAAAAAAGCTAGTGCTTTGAAAAATGATCAGAGTAGCTGTCACAACAAAAAAAAGGAAAAAAGTTGCATTTTTTCAAAATTAACAAATTGAACAAACAAACTGAAATTAGGTTTTGGAGGATTTTTTTTGTAAAACTCTAAATCAGATAATTAAGGGATACCAAGAATAATTTTATTTAAAAGATATTTGGATTAAGGAACTTTTACCACTAATCTGGTGAATTACCCAGCATAAAAAATGATTTTGTTAATTACCAAAACTGTTAATTTGTAGAATAAATCATTCATTCGGAGTTGGTTTAATATATTTGAAGTGTTTAAATAAGATGTTTATCTGACTTAAATGCATCTTATAGAACTAAAAAGTAGTCTTTCAATGATTTCATTGTAACTGCAGTATAGATGTATACATATTTGTAAAGGAGTGCCAGAACTTTTTGCATATGATTTATTCTTGGTTAACATCACTTGATCTAAAACCAAAGTATTTCCAAACAGTGGATGATGATCTGTGTTGAGGGACAAGCTTCACCTTGATGTTTTTGTTCTATATCTGTCTTTTAGTGTAACATTACTGGTCCACATTAGTCTGGGAACTTGAATCTGCAAGATGCAGCTAAAAGTAGGCATCGATTTACAGAGTACTCAATTTGATTTGGGAAATTTGGTTTGAGGAACATGGGGAAAAAATGTTTGCCACCCTAAAAACCATTTGCATAAATTGCAACTGAACTATATAAAATCAAAGGTTAATGTATTTAAATAATTAATCATTAAGGAAAATGTGTTTGGTGTAAACTGAACATCTACCAATCTAATAAATTTCATTTGACCATTTGACATCGTGCTTATGTGATAAAATGACATGAAAAAAAATCACATGCATTTTGGGCATAAGGTGTTTTTTTGTGTTTTGTCTTTTTTCACTGTGGAAGAAAAGTAAATTCATGCAATTCCATCAACTTGAATCAACAGTCTACAGGTCATGGCTAAATCACAAACAGCTGTGAATTGCAGACCAACACCTAACGAACAACACGACAGCGCAGTGTGTCTGAGATGCTTTTGGAGTTTAGGGCCACAATTTCTGGAAAATGTGAGCATTGGGAAAAAAGGTCTCTCGAGAGGTTCAATGAAAACTGTGAGTATTGACTCTGGCAGACTCTCAGAGCCACCATATACAATGAAGTTGTTGTTTTTTTTAAAAGCACTGCTGGGGTCTGAACAATGCTTTTTTCACAGAAAATTGAACATTAAACAAACTCTCTTAGTACTGTTAATGCCCTTCTTTACTTTATGGCAAAAGTTTGATGCTTTAGTTTTGAACTTTTCCATGGCCAGTACTTTGGAAAACGTGGGTAATGTTTTTTTCTTCTTCTGGAAATCAAGAGCTCAATGAGATCAATAAAGCAGCAGCTTTTGCACATTTAAACCCACACCTACACCATAGTCAGTCTTACACAACAAGCAGGTTTAGCTGTTTATAACAAAGACCATTTTTTCCAAAATCAGCTTGTGAAAAACTGTTTCTCCAATATTGTTTTGATGTCTATAAAGAAGCCCACTACAGCTTGGCCAGTTCACTGATTTTGCCAGCAGTCAGAGCGAGTTTTATCAAACACAGATTTTTTTTTAGAAAGGATAGAGCCAAAGAGATTGCCTTATTTTCAAAGTTAGAAGAGCTGTTTGATTTTCCATGGGTTTGCACAGCGGTCTTCGGAGCAGTGAAATGGGCTGTCCATGCATCGCTGCACGTTCACATGTATTTGTGCAGGACACGTTCAGCGTTTGAAATTAAGAGAGGAAATTCGACTGGCTGCCGTGCTGGTTAAATCTTTTGTAAACAGTAAACTGCTGCTCTATGTTTATCCATAGAGAATAGCACAGGATTTTTCCCTCCTGGAACTCTGCAGAGCACAATACTGGAAAAAAAAACTGTTATTTTAAACATGACAGGGGACAACATATACATGGGCACACGCATAAACGCAAACACCAAAGATCAAGTCCATGAAAACACAGAGAAAATAAAGATGACAACTGAGTGGCAGTCCACTTTTCCCTGGAGGTCATTTGCTGGGTTTGTATCTGAAAACAAGCAGAGGTATAAGTAAGTGACTAGATGTACAGCCTGAGAATGCTTCTCATAAAAAAGTTACAGATTCTCAACCTCTGTCTGCACATAGGATTTTACTATAAAGCACCATAAATGTAGCCCAGAGGTCAGGTGAGGGCGAGGGCCAGTTTCAGACCCACATCTACTGCTTCATATTACCGAGGGCAGAGAGGACAACTGGAAAGTTGCTTTTTGCTAAAGCAAATAGTTAGGGCTGTATCAGGTGACCCTGAATCACCTGATCCATGGTTGTTGTTCTCAGAAACCGATGAATGACTGGGTTTTTCTCAAAGATTTAAAGAGGATGGTCTGAAAAGAGAAAATATACAGTGAGTAGAAGTTCTCTAGGTTAAAATGCCTTGATAATTATAGAGGTCAAAGGGTGTTTGCCAGAATAACTTACATGACTGTTTGTTGGAAGATGCAGATGAGCTTTCCTCAACACACAACATGTCAAATCTTGAATCAGGTGGGCTCCAGCAGCAGAAGACCACACCGGGTGCCACTCCTGTTAGCTGGGAACAGGAAACTGATGCTCCTCAGAAATTGGACAGCAGCAGATTTTAAAAACCTTTCCAGATCTGAAAAGTTTCAATTTCAGTTTTTGTTAGATTGTAAGATGAGAATCTGGCATGAACACATGGCTCCATCCTGCCTTGTATCACCAATTCAGGTTGCTGGTGGTGTAATGATAAAGGACTGGTGCTCTACTCCATAGGAGCACATAAATTGCTGTCTTAATACAAGCCTCATTCACGCATAACCTTTTTTTATAATCTAACATCATTTAAATATTGGAGGGGAAATGGGGGTCAGGAACTAATAATATGATAACATTCAGATTATGTTTGACCTTCTACAATAAGCCAGACTTTAGCTCCTACCTACTGCAAACTCACATTCTGTCATAAATCAACAACAACCAATGGGGGCTCGAACCCATGACCTGAAACTAAGAGGCTCATGCACTACTGACTGAGCTAGCCAAGTGCACAAATGAAAAGGTGGTGTGAGCATCAATTTCATGGTGTATTTTGAGCCTCTTAAAAGCGAGTATTAGCTAAACTCTGCTGCCTACCTTAATATTGTCACTGACCACGTCTATCCCTTTATGATCAAAGTGTACCATCTCCTTGTGGCTGCTTCCAGCAGGATAACACACCATCTTACTAAGCTCAGATCATTTCAAACTGCTTGCTTGAACATGACAGCAAGTTCACTGTACTCAGATGGCCTGAGATCCAGATCTCAATTGAAGAGAGCACCTTTAGGATGTGGTAAAACGGGAGATTCACATCATGGATGTGGCGCCGACAAAGCAGAAACTGTGTAATGCTGTTATGTCAACATGAACCAAAATCGGAGCAGTTCTGAAGGCAAAAGGTGGGTCCATACTTGGTGCTGGCAAAATTTAGTTGTGTCTAGTCAGTGTTGGTCTCTCAGTCACTGTACACCTGACATGACATACAGTAGAAAAAATAATTTAACATGAAAATGTGTGATAGTCTTATGTAAGTCTCATTTCTGCATGCTGATTGCAGTTTGCTTAACCACTATGGTATATGCAGAGATCCTTTGAAAACAGCTCTCTTACAATATGTCACTGTTACTATTTTGAATGGAGAAAAGCATAACTTGAATTCATCGGGCAATTTAGCATCTTTAAGCGAATTGTTTCGTTATTATTATTTCCAGATTCAGCAGACAGTTCTGAACAGCGAACGCTCTGAGAGATTCCCTGTATACCACAAGCTCATTACCAAACATGAAAGGTAACAAATTACTGCTGAACAGAATGCAGCTTAATTGGTTAAAAATCCGACGATTCTTCTCTGGAGTTAATGGATACAAAAGAAAAAGAGGAGTAAATACTGAATTTGTCATGTGGACAGAAGCGCAGCTCAAGGAAATGACATGTGCTTAAATATGCAGTTCTTTGCTTATTTAACTCAAATGAAAGGATGACTCTCAGAATTGTCTCAAGTGGCCAAATTTGCACTATGTGTAAGTCTCCTTAAATCAGACATGTCAAACTCATTTAACACTGCGGGCCACCAACAGCCCATTTTGATCTTAAATGGGTCAGACCAGAGAACTTCCTCTTTCTGTCAGAACAATTACAATTTAACAATTAAGTTTAACATCCAGGCATCTATGAAAACAGATTTATTAATTTTAACGGAGTTAGAAGTTAGCTGAAGTTAGCTCGCTGGTTTTGCTAGTTACCTAAACATGATATACCATGTTCTGACAGAGATTTCTGGAAAAAAAATAAAATGTACAGCTCTGCTATCACTTCCAACATAAATGAAGACAGAAAACTAAACAGCAGTGACGTTTGTAGGGTTACTGAAGTTGGGCTAGCTGGTATATAATAATGTCATCGCAGTGAAACTGGAGGATGAACACTAACCTTTTTCCACTTGAAAAAAGTTCCCGATGGTTTTTGACAAATGCAGTCACATGGAAAGATAAACTTCAGTTAGGAGTACAACTGAGATAATTCATCCACAATACCAGGTTAGTCATTAATATATGATAACAACATTTGAGAAATTTGTTTTGTTACAGCAGAAAGTGGACTATGCAAAGTTACATAGAAAAAATTATAAGCCGTTTAATGCACCTTATAATCCAGTGCGCCTTATGATCCGAAAAATCCGGTATGTACATTCACATAAAAAGTTCTGTTAGATCTTTGCACAGACAGTCCTGTAATATATATATATATATAATATATAGTATATATATAAAATATATACTATATAATAATATATATATATATAATTATAATGGAATACTTCTGCCCCTTTTTCTTGCTTTTTTCTTAATTTACAATTTTTATTGCCTGCAAAAATCATACATTCTGGCTTCCAAGCCTTATGTTTGACACCCTGTCTTAAATTACACGTGCACACCTTCATTTTAATCTTGTAATTTGTTCTGAAGCATTACTTCTTATTGTTCACAGACAAACACAACACAAACTTATTAGGAATCTTTTGTAATTTAATCTGGAGACATTTACATAATACGCAAATTCTATTGTAACTCACCTGAATGTAAAAAATAAATAAAAAAGCACAGTCCAATGCTGATCCCATGCAAAGACAAGCAACGCACACAGATTAGTGATGCAGATGTGTCTAACTTGAGTGTGACAGTGAAAGCAGTGACATTCACACATACACAGTCCTACACAGAAAGTGTGAAAAGGCTGATTAATAGCTTAATAGGATTTTATCCCGGCGCTGTGAGCCGCGTAACAGGTTTCACTGTATCACAGGGAAATATGATAATAATGTGAGGATGGAGCAGATGAGGCCAGACATAAATTCATACCCCTGAAATGACGACAAATTCTGCCACGTGGGACCGTTATGAATGACGTACAGCGGCATGTGTGGAAAAAGGTTTCTGTGTAGCAGAAGTAACTTATGTGCCCGTGGACTGCTGATGAACTTTATAACAGCTGAGTGATTCTAGTCTGGTTTATGAACCTCAGCATTAGTCAAAGGTGAGCAGTCTTTCAAAGAACTTTTCAGACATTTATCACTTCTCCCTGTAGATTGACCTCGACATTCAATCAGCGATTTGAGAAACACGGAAGAACTCTGCTGAGGATTAACTGTGGTAATTTGATCAGTATCAGTTTCTGGAAAGGAATGACATTTTCTAAGTGACAGCTGAGTAAGCAGCTGTAAAACGCAGAGCTCTCAGGTGTAATACCCCATCAAATGCTCCTTCTGAAGTCAGTCAAGACTTAATATTCAATTTAAGCCCTAAATATGACAAAAAGTAATTCTTCATTCTGGTAAATTAGCTGGAAACTATTATTTGTTCTGTACTATAGATGTTAAAGTCCATGAGTTCAAAAAGGCCTTGGAGCTTTAATTCAATTCAATTCAATTCAATTTTATTTATATAGCGCCAGATCACAACAACAGTCGCCTCAAGGCGCTTAGTACATACAGAGAAAACCCAACAATCATATGACCCCCTATGAGCAAGCACTTTGGCGACGATGGGAAGGAAAAACTCCCTTTTAACATGAAGAAACCTCC
>VUQR01022421.1:9189-37557 GCA_015108515.1 Hemichromis elongatus
CCCCCTCGCCCACCTCACACACACACAGGCTCAACCAGTATTGCACACAAAAACGGATATACACAGAGATTCCTGAAACACTCACCCCCTCCTGTGGTGCTGGTGGCTGAGGAATTGCCACAACCCATTTTGCATCGATGCAGCCACCGTCCAAGCTGAGCAGACACGTTTAATGAGTGGATGGACGGGGAGGGCAGGAGGGCAATGTACAAAACATTGGGAGAAGAGGGGAAAGTGAGCAGGAGAGGTGACAGAGGCACAAAGGGAGGGAAGGTCAAAGGAAATGCCTAGCAGGGACCTCCATTGGTTGTATCCCCTCCCCTGTCTTCAACCCTTGCGCCTGCCTACTGCGATGCAATGAAGAGCTCCGAGTGAAGTGAGAGCATGGCGAGAGAGGCTTTTATACACACACACACCACACTCACTGACAAGAGAAAAAGAGGGAGAGAGGGAGAGGGGGAATGAAGGGGGAGAGAGAGAGAGAGAGAGAGAAAGATGCTTTACCCTCACATGATTTGCTCTTTTCCTCCACCCTGACAAGGTTGCCTGGGAAACCAGGGGAAAGGGGGCGGAGGGTGGAGTGAGAGCCAACCAATAAGGAGCTTCCTTTATATATGAAGGTGTAAAAAAACTGGAATACATTGAATGGCATCAATATATCAGCACATCTGTGTGGCATACTGTAAAATTCCCAAAGTGCTCTGTGTATGCTAAAATATAGAGAAGCAATACTTGTGCTTTTTCTACAGAGGCGACACACACATTCATGCTCACCAATGATCTAAAGCTTATATACATGAGCTTCTGGCAGTCAGTGAGATCGAGAATATGGAAAAACCTTGAACAGTGAACACGTGGAACCACAAAGGGTCGTGCATAGGCCTCTTTATAGCCCCGAGTGATTCTCAGAGCATCTCTGTTCTTCATTTCACGCATGATGTATGCGCTTAAAATGTAAGAGCAGTCACATGAGTAAAGTATGATGGCAAGAAGCATCACATTAGCACTCTGCACCAGTCAAACCGATTCACACTTTCAGTTAGCGGCGTTATCTATATTATCGTGGGAGTCAAGATTTTTAAAATTCAAATGAGATGTTTCCATAAAGAAAAAAAATGACATCATAAATTCTCTTTATGGTAGACAGATTCGTTTCATAGGCCCTTATACAGGCCTTCATGAGATAATTCTTATGTGTAGATGAATTGACGTGTGCGACTAATTTTTTTTTCAAATTTTTCATATATTAACAATTACAAGTGTCTGGAACAATGAGAAGGCCTTGTGTACAGTAAAGTCAGTCTTAAACTTTTGTGCACAATCCATTGCATCTGAAGTAAAAGAGATTATAGGAAAAATGCTTTTTCGTCTCATCCTTTCTTTTTATGTGTGCTATGAGAGGACTGATGACACCGCCATCTGTCAGTTCATTGTAAAGCTGGCAACTGGTTAGCTTAGCTTAACACACTGACTGAAAACAGGAGGAAACAACTATACTGGGGCTCTATCCAAAGGTGGACTGCAAAAATCAGCTTTGGACCTGATTCACCTCCTGACACAGCGAGAGGTGAGGGCATCTGTGAGGACGCAGGGCGTAAGAGATCCTGTGGAAGTCAGCGCACACTTGGAATGGTTTGCTGCTACCACAATGAAGGAGTGCAGAATGCCACAGAGCTCCCCCACAGCAGCTTCCACCTGCTTGGATGTACTTCCAAGCTTTAGTGAGCTACTATCAGTTGCAGCTCTGGTTGTGCTAATGAACAACTTTTTTCTCTAAAAGATAAGTTGTTATTTTTTTAAACTATAATCTTTCAGTACCTGTCACTGTTAGCCACCCACACAGCGAATGATGCAAAGGTGTCCTTGAGTGTAAAAGCATCTGCATGAAATTCACCACGTTCAGTCTTTATGGCACACAGGAGCAGGACAGAAGGCATAGTTTTAACGTCTGGTGGTGAACTGTGGAAAAAAGTCTCAACACAATCTGATCAAGAGATTATCATGGATGGTTGACCTTAGGCCATATACATAAGAAAACAATGTCTAGTTAAACAGCTGTGTTCAAGATCAAAAGTCACAAAATAAGACATAACAGTTAAAACAGTATAAATTGTTTAAACTAATTAAAGGCGAATGTGGGCAGGTGGGTCTTAATCTCCTCTTATCTTTAACTTAGATCTAGGCACAGTCAACAAGCTGATCTCAGAGACCTAGCAGCTGCATGTGGATGATGTAGATGACTAATAAGTCCAAATCCAGGACATCTGATTATGAAGCGCTTTAAACGTGATAACTAAAATCCTAAACTGAACCTTAAACTTTGCCAGCATAAAGAAAGAATCTGGGATCCAGGAATAATTTGCAAAGCAATAACGAATTACATTAATTGAGGTGTGAGAAATAATCAATCAATCTTTATTTATAAAGCACTATATAATGGAATGAACAATCATTTCCCTTTCACACGGATACACAATATACGTGTCAATAAATGTAACACAATATATACTGACACCCAGGCCTTAGCTAAGCTATCTACTATCCTAACAGCTGGTATAAATGCATATAAAAGGATCTGTATGACTAATCTGTGGAATTATATGGTTACTGGGCAGAAATAAGAGTTGAAAACAGAGGATCATCTAACAATGGTCAGATTTCTCCAGGATTAGAACACATGTCTGTTATCCCCTTTATGTTTGTAGAAGAAGTTCTTAAAGTTTTGGTGCTCGCCTGACTTTTGCTTTGGCACCTTAACAAGGTTTACAACTGCATTATCTGTGAGAAAGGTTGACAGCCAGGAGAGGGATAGTGATCAAATTTCCCTCATGAACATGAAATGTAATTATTTTGCATTAGCAAAACTGATATACTCTCAGTCCACTTTGTATTTACACTTTGTACTTAGTGCTATTTAGAAACTGTTAGAAGGCTAACACGCTAAAATTAGTATGGCTAATATGACTTTTAAGGTACATTTTGACTTGGTGGGCCTTACTTTAGCCCTAGAAAAGCAAAAATGATTAACTGTACGCCAGATAATCATTTGTGATGCAGCTTGCTCCTTTCAGTGTGGTCTTTGGTTAGCTGAATCACTGTTTAATTTAAAAGAGGCTATCCAGACATTACACATCGCTGTTCTACCAGACTTCAAGCCAGCAAACATAGTTCATTATCAAAGTTAGAGCTGAAAAGCTTTGTCTGATTTACAGCCACAACTACAGCAATTAAACAAGGCGAGTCCACTGGGGAGCGAAGAATGATCTCCTACTCAGGCTGCCTGGAAGCTTGATGAAGACGCACTGCTTGTCACAGCTTGCCTAGATTATCGAGGCACAACACAACATGACATGGCCATCCTAACAAGTCAACAAAACGGTTATTCAGACCGGAAGAAATGTAAAATACTACAGAAGTATATATTACATGCTCTCTTCTCACTGTGCCGTAGCCTAATATAGACAGATTTGTTTTAGGTTTTTAAGTTTTAGGGTTGATGTTAATATGGATTTTTACAGAGAGAGAAACAAAAAAAAGAGTACTCTCATATTCATTATAGCCAAATTTTATTTAAAGTTATATAACTGTTTAAGTTTCCAAAGGTTTATTTCTCAAACTACCTGTTAGGAAAAAAACATTACACGTTTTAGTTGTTGTTTTTGTTTTGTTTTTTTCCATATAGCCTCTGCAACAAGTGTGATTTAATTAAAGAGCCAGGAACTCAGCACATCTCATGCTCAGCTAATTTGTTAGTTGCGCTTAATGCAAAGCAAAACAAGAGCTTCTGGGCCTGATTACTTGCCAGACTAAAATGTAATTTTAAAAGGTTTGTGCAACTTATCACCAATGGTTTACATCCATTTATCTGTCAATAAATACTAACTGTTTCCTTATATCAATCAACAGTCATTCTTTTCTTTGTTGGTGGTTTGGGGATTTTTTGTTCCTCAAAGTGAAGGAAAATGTTGTTTTGCCATGAGTGAGCTTTTCCAGGATAATAGTACCTCCATCCATATGGTTTGATGAGTATAAAGTTTGTAGAAATCTTATGTTATCTATACCTAGCTCAACACCTATGGAAGACATTGGTCCAATAAATCAGACAGTGCTTTCTCCCACCATTTTTAAAAGGACTCTGCTAGAGTTCAATGTGGCACTATTGTTTTTCTCTTGGCGCATGATGATCCATCTAGAGGTTGGCGGATGCTGGTATTGGTATTGGAACTGAAAGGTGTGTTTGTTTTATTAAACTAATTAAAATGTGTTCAGAATTTGTCACTTCACGAGACTTTATCTCATACATCATGACACTGCTCTCTCCTAAAAAGCTTTATAGCTTTAAAGCACCGCTGCCAATATTGGTATCGTCAGTAGTGGACCTCTATTTCCTTGATATTAGATCGATACCAAAAAATTGCAGTACTGCACAGCACTGCATCCAGCACCTCGAAAAAAAAATGCTGCAATTCTTTATGTGACCACACGGGGTCACTGTTGACATTAAAATCTCCTACTGTAAGTCACCATTATCGCCGAAGCTTTGCTGTAAATAATTCAGAGGACGAAATCAACTTAAACATTGAAATATCTCTCTCTATATATATATATTAAAAAAAACACTTCAGAGTTTGAGAATATTTGTTCTTACTGGTAACCGGCTGTTAGATGACATCATGACTGGGCCTGCATACGGGCTAGTCTTTTTCGCGCAGTAGTGTCTGGGAAATTGAGTCCGTATTCTAAATAATTCAAGCCCTCGTTCCCTTCTCCTGCACAGCTAACAAGATGCCGGCCGTACATCACAAACTGCTCCTGGAGGACGCTTTACAGGACAGTCCTCAGGTAGGCCTGCGTCTCTTTTCTCACGTTTGTGTACCCAGCTGTCTTATTAAAAGGCGTTACGAGCGGCGAAGTTAGCTTAGCCCAGACAGTATCCAGTAGCCGTTGTAGTCTATTTCTACTGGTCGATGACAGTTCTCAATTGACACATTGTTACAAGAATTGTAATCCCCCCCTGTGAGCAGTAGCTGCACCTTCCTGTTATAAAGATAGTTTCTACTGTGTGTCACGGTTAAATGTTTTTTGTGTGTCTCTGTTGTATTTACAAAGCTACCGCCCTTCTCAGGGATTTCATCTCTCTGCCAGAGATGATTTATCTGGTGTACATCCAGACCTGTGTCAGTAACAACCATATAGCTCCACCAGCATCGGTGTCCTGCAATCATTTTATTTTCTAATGCCGTTAAGTTATTTTGATCTAAATTCTGTTCTGTAGCCCTTCTGGGCCTGATTCCCAGGATGTGGGAGGGGTTTCCATTATCGGACTCCCCTGGAATTAGTCAACAGTCTGCAACAGGGCAGTGTTACTGCAAAAATAACATGGCAAATTTTTACTGGGTACAACACGCGTACACATTGTATAAGTTGTTCGGCATTCATTGTCATGCATGGCCGTGGGTGATGAATTTTGTCCTTGCTACATCTAATGCATCCTGTTTTCTGTAGTCTGTTGCATCACTCTTCCTCCAAAGAGGGCTGACCTCTTTGAAGGTTCTGCTTAAGTGTTAACCACGCTGAAGGGTCACTGTCTGCTTAGTGGTTTGCTTCCTCAAAACGCAGTTCTCAAAACAAAAAAAATGGACCTGGCATGTTTGTACAGTAACACACACATACAGTCAAACATCACGATGTCTTGTTGGTGTGAAATGACTCACAGTCCTTTTATTGGATAAGTAAGCTTGAACTGTAAACAGACTTCACTCTTTGGGTGTGTTCCATTCTGCTTGAACTGCCCTACCTTGCTGCACCTGTTTATGGAAAACACTTCACCAGACAGGATTTTGCCTGTTTGCATATCCACCCTGCAGTAAAATACGTGTGCATTTAGTTTAACTTTAAGTTTTGCTTCAGTATAATCCAGCTACCCACATTTCTTGAGCTCAGTCACTTGTGTAGATTCTAATCTGACTTAAAGTTAAGATCAGTATTTATGGTTGGAAGTACTTGTTTATTTACAGTATTTCTGTTCCCATTACAACATTCCAGGATGCTGGACTTTCATGTGGCTTTTCATGCAAATCCACCACAACAAAAAGCCAGTGACATTTTTCACCTGGTGAAATAACTGAGATCGGTTATCAGAATATTTAAGTTATGTAAGTTAGTGGGATAATTGTTTGAGGTTTTTCCAATAATTTCCCTTTGTGCTTAGCTGTTCATGCCATTATAGTGTTCATCTGTAACGTTTCCTCCCCCCCTCCCCACAGACTCGCTCTTTGCTCAGTGTGTTTGAGGAAGATGTGGGAATGCTTACAGACTACACCAACCAGCTGCTACAATCAATGCAGCGGGTGTTCGGAGCACAGGTACCAAAACAAATTACTGTCAGGCGCATGCTTGCACTCCTTGCCATTTGCTGTTTGTGGAACAGAGCCACATGTTCAAACACATAACAGGAGATCACCCCCCCCCCTTATGTTTGTAGATGAACATGATTTCTAATTTAACTTGCTGATTCTGGGTTTTGCATCACTGAACAGCAGCAGAGTGTTGTGTTTAATTCGATTTGATTTCGGATGCCATTTGAGCTCCTGTTTTTGATGAGAAACGTACCAACCCGTAACACTATACTCCACACAGAAAATTTGGCTCCTGTAGAAAAAGAGCAATAAACATTTAGTGTGGAGGTTTGAACTTTGTGGTTAAAATGTTGCCTTATCAACCTAACCCTGGTTCTCTGGGGTACCTCACTATTGAAAGTGCCCTCTGGTGTTTTCACCAGCTTTTCAACAGATATTGAAACATTTTTTATAAATGTTCTCATTAAGTGAAAAGATGCATGATGTTTGAGCGTCATCAGATTTTATTATTCATCTGCAATTACACATGATTTATAATAAAAGACTATAATAATCATTTGAAATAGCAATCAATCCTTTGTGTTAACATGTATTTATTTTCCCTCTTTCGTTTCACCACAGAGTGAGATGGGACTGGCCACGGAGCAGCTCTCAAAGCAACTTCTGGAATATGAGAAGAAAGTAAGTAGGGTTCATGTGCTGACTTAATCATGTGATTGCACAAAAAAAGACAGAAGCCTGCGTTATGAGTGCTGTCCGTGTAGAAGACATGGAGACTTTTAATCATTTCGAGCTGAACTTTCTGTCCCAGTGTGAGTTTGCATGTGTCCTTCTTCCTGTGTGCAGCAAAAAAAAAAAAAAAAAGCCTTGAAGGAGTGCACTTCCTTTGGCAATGAAGCCAGCACAAATATATTAAATCATTTAGAGAAACATATGTAGATAGTTGACCTTTGTTGGTAGACTTTGTTCTGGCTTGCAGGCTGAATGTGAACAGTTTAAAAAACAAAAACAGCAGTGATCTGTGACTGCAGAACTTTCTTAGCACACTTACAAGGTTAAAACTCATCATTTTGACATTAAGTACTGGTTTTATTACCATCTTTGACTTGTTTGTGTTTCCTACAATGACCTGGATGAGTGAGAACCTACACAGATACCTTACCCTTATTTAATAAAAGGGTTGTGCCAGAAATCCTGACACAGGGTGTTTATTTAAAAGTTATCTCACAAGTTTGAACCCCAGCTGGGGTCTTTCTGAGCAGAGTCTGCATGTTCTCCTTGTGCCTGCATGGGTTTCCACCAGGCTTCCTTTCAAAATCAAAAGACATATGTGTTAGGCAAATTGGCAATTTGATGTAAGGTAGATACTTATAGTGTTTTAATGTATGGTTAAATGTGGCTTTTGGTCAAAAGCACTTTAAGTGCTCCATAGGGGCAGAGAAGTGCAATATAAATGCCAGCTCGTTCCATTTCCTACTCATTAAATACATCTATGCCACATTTCACAGTTTCATGGTCTAAACTCATTGGCCCTTTTTTTTCTGTCTAGAATTTTGCCCTTGGAAAAGGTGATGAAGAGGTAATCACCACGCTGCAGAACTTCGCCAAAACTGTGGGGGAGGTAAGGCCTGCGCTTGCAGTTTTCTTGTTCTATGAGTGTATTTATGTGTGGTGTTTGTGTGCACAGCAAAAGAGTGAGGACGAACTATCCCGGAGTCTGTAGTTGCTTTTTTATCATGTTACAAAGGGTCTTGCACCTGCGTTCCCCCCCTAGCATGGCAAAGAAAATGAGTTTAATGAAAAGAGCAGAGGACTTTTATGACTGTGAGACCGGAACTGATTGATATGTGTATCTCACCGGATGGAGGAATACAGGGAAACAGCAGTGGGTGGGTGGATGGATGAGTAGATGATGGAGTGGTGTGCCGGCTCACGTACATAGACAAAACAGATGGGCCTGTCACTGTCAGCCATGGGGGCCCACAAGCCTTGCCCAGTCAGCACTCAAGACACATACCCATGTGCTCAGAGGACACACGTTGATTGTTTGCTTGACCTATTACCTTGTCATGCACAGGAATCTCACACTAAGATTAGGCCTAAAACTGCACCTAATCTTGTGAACTTTAGAACAGGCTAAATCGCCATGTGGCTTGTTGATAACCACAGGGAATAATAGCTGAATTTGTCTGCTATGCAGCCCTGTTTCCAATATCAGAGTAAACAGTAAGCTTTATTATTCTCTTTATGAAATGTACTCTTCCAGAGTATGGCTTTATTATGATGTAGGGACATTGTCTGCCACAATGCCCCCATTTCACTGAAAATGCAATTTTCCAGCTTGCTGGCAAGAAATGTTACTGTAAATATTAAACCGAAATCCCTCAAGATGTTTGGGGGAGGCTCATCTTCTGTTTGTGTCCTTGCACGGCGCCTCATATGTGTAATCTGTTTTGTATGGTCCAGCTGAATGCGCTCCACTCCGAGCTAGCTAACCAGATGGCTGACAGCATGGTCTTCCCCTTGATCCAGTTCCGAGAGAAAGACCTCACAGGTAGCTTCTGACAGACTTTAAAAAAAAAACCCTGATGATGAAAACATGAGTAAAACCTACTCAATAATACAGTTTTAAATACCTGTTGTAGATGTATCTCTATAAATATTTGTCAATTTTGCAGAGATAAGCACACTGAGGGAAATATTTGCCATTGGAACTGATGGTAAGCAGATTCTTTTGCCAGTCTGGGAAAAGAAAATGACAGGAAGTGGGTACAATCTGATGCTCACGATCTTTCTGCTGTTCTGTGCAGAGCATGAGGCAGCTATGGTCAAGTACAGTCGATTGCCCAAGAAGAAGGAAAATGAGAAGGTAGAGTAACTGCCAAGTGCTTTGTGAGCTTCTCTTTCTTATTGATCACAAGCTGTAAAAGAGCATGCAACACTGTAATGCTCTCATTAATGCAGTGGGAGTCTTTTAAAAGCATTCGAAGTACAAATGGATTAAACTAAATAATCCTCTGCTGCTCTGCCTCCTCGAGGGAGTATGACTGTAACTACACTACAGTGTGTGCATTATAATGGGTGACAAGATAAGACTCTTTTTGCTATGCTAAACATATCAACATGTTTTCTTGGATGTACAAGATTGTGCTGCCGTGTTGCTCATTTGTGTATCCCTCTCCCGTCTGAATAGTTGAAGGCAGACTTGGTGAAGGAGGTGGCCTACACCAGAAGAAAGCAACACCAGGCCTCCCTGCAGTATTATTGTGCCCTCAATGCCCTGCAGTATCGCAAGAGAGTAGCTATGCTCGAACCAATGCTAGGCTACACTCAGGCACAGGTACTCAATGAGATCTATAATTTTATCCTTTTTAATAAATGCCCAACCTATAGGCTACAACATGCATGTGCAGTATGACACAAAGTGGCTCACTGTTACCTTTTATTTCGCAGATCAGCTTCTTTAAGAAAGGCTTTGAGCTGGTGTCAAAGAAGATGGACAGTTTTCTCGCTTCTGTTTCCAACATGACACAAAAGTAAGTCATGTCCCATTCGTAGCTGTTTTGGTTTTGGGTGGTGAGGTTTATAGCGAGTGATGAAATATGGCTCCGGAGCATGCATTATGGAGTATTGATGCTTGTGTGCGACTGGGAAAAGATGATTTTTTTTTTATTTTTTTTTTGTGCTCTACATAATAGTATGGACTTATTTTTTTTAAATGTCTTTGTATTTAAATGCTCTGTGGGGGGAGAAAGAAAATTTCTGGAAGGAGTTTAGATGGATTTCGGGTTTTCTATCTCAGCATCCAGGCCCAGCTGGACTCAGAGGCGGAGGCCATGCGAGTGTCCCACAGGGAACTTCTGTCTGTGGAAGACACTGTCTACATGCCAGATAAGGACACGGAGTCTGTCAATCGCACTCTTATCCAGAAGGCTGGCTACCTCAACATTCGGAAGTAAGATTAATTACACTCATTATGGCCCTATCTGAAAATCTAAGGACACCTCCTTCTCACTTCCTAGTCAATATGTTAAAGGATGCCATGAAAGGAAACAAATTGAAGTGGCATTTCTAATTTTGTCAGGAAATTAAATGCGGTTCAGTAGATGGTGCCATTGATCCACGGTGGCTCCGGGAGATTTCAAATGCCTAAATAACCAAACAAAACCAGGAAATGATTTTTTGCTTCTCTCTCTCTCTCTCACCAAATACACTTAAAAATAAGCCCGAACACGGTAAACAGTGAGTCTGTCACAGCAGACAAGGTGTGTCAGGTAACATGTTGACAGTGTGCGCTGTCAGCTTATTCTAGACTAGATGTATGGCAAGGGAAACTTCCTTAATGGCTTCAAGGGATAAAACTGCTGCGTAGCTCGCATTGTGATTTAGTGAAATGTCAAAGCTGTCAAACTCTGTCTCTCGCTCATATACATCCAAAGTCTTTGACAAATGTCTGTGACACCGGAGAAAAGGTTTCCACAGAATGGCATTCTGTTTAATGACACACACTGCCAGCAGCGTCAAACGCTTGTCAAATGGAGCTGAGGCCAGAAAACATTTTCTGTTTCGAATGGTTTCTCAGTATTAAGGGTCTGAGTCACCCAGGGCAACGTGAGCCATACACTTAAGTATTTATCAAAGGACATTTATTTGGGAATATTTGTTGAACGGAGCGTACAAAATTAAAGGTTTACAGATGAGCAGTTGAAACGAGTCATGCACATATAGATCAGTTTTGAAATGGGGTGACTCAGAGTTGAATTACACCCTAGCTCTGTTATAATTGCATATACAACATTAATAGCCAAAACAAATTTAGAGCCAAAATAAAACGACCTCAGAAGTCAAATGGTACTGCCCCCCCCCAAAATCTACTTGTGGAATCAAATGATGAATGGGGAGTTGTTGGTGTGAAAATGTGATTAAAATAGTGAATCATGGTTTCAACAACGGATGTGCATTTCATGTTTTAGATTAGCAATAAAAGTTCTTCGCATTACCAAAGACGACACATTAGGTGCAAGCTAAAAAAAAATGGCTTCGGTACAATTAACTGAACTCTAAGGAATGTAGCTGACCACAGCATCATGAATGTATGAAGTAATTAAGTGTCTATCATGTAGGAGATGTTATCTTTCTGTGAGTTGTGCATAAATGTGTGTTTTACGAGTCATTATTAAAAAGTGAGCTCAGGCGGGCTGTAAGCGACTCATAATTAAAGCTTGATCAACAGCTTTAAGCTTCATGGATTGAAAATTTAAATGAGGTGAATCTTTATTATTCAGAGAAGGTTACCCGCCTGTCAGATTTTAGCTCAAGTAATGCCAGGAATTAAGTAGTAGGTGCTCCATTTGTGTGTTCATATCTGGTTATTGAATATTACTAATAGATGAGAACACAGTGTCTTTTTATATTTATCAGAAATCTGTCGTTTTTTTAAGACTTATCGTTTTCCAAAGGTACTCAAAATCACTATCCAGTATGATGGATTTTGATCAGTCATTCTAATCGTGTGGTGTGTTTTTAGGGCCGACTCTTCATGCTAGCTGCTGAAAGCACATCCTCCATTGTTTTTAAGCAGAGTAGACAACAGTCAGTACAGACAAAAACTACATGTATAGCATATTTATATATGCAGTGGCGCAAGATGTTGGAACAAAATATAGAATAAATAGGGGATGGGTGGATAAAGTTAAGCTTATACTGCACGTGCATCTCAGTTATGATAAAGTTATGAATTGCAGACTAGTTTCTCTGTTTTACAGGACTCGTTCATTTATGTGTTTTTAAAGCGGCCCTTATAAATTTGTCCTGTGGGCGAGTATTACTGTAGTCATACAGCTACTGGGAGTTGCTGCACTGAATCATGTCTTGCCTTGTCTTTGTACAGATTGGATAGAGGTCCTCTGGGGTCTATATTTTGACATATATCATTGATTTCTAAAGAATGTTTCCTAACAAGCTGTGTTTGCTCTTTTATACAAATAAGTCTGACACAGTAATTTTACTTCTAGAATACAAGGTCACTAAAAAGACTGAGAGATCCCTCTAAGATGCAGATTAAAAGACTAATCTCTGAGGTCACTGGGTCATTATGACCTTTGAGAAATGACCAGGTGGAGTGACCTGTTCTAAACAAAAACTGAAAATCTTCCACTTTGTTGTTCAAATCACCTCGAAGAAGCGAAATCATACATGCATCTACATTTTTGGCTTTGATTCAAATGCTGTTTCTTCTTCTTCTTGTTCTCCAGTAAAACAGGCCTAGTGACCACAGCCTGGGATCGACTATATTTCTTTACCCAGGGAGGGAATCTCATGTGCCAGCCGCGGGGGGCTGTAGCAGGAGGCATGGTGCTGGACCTGGATAACAGCTCTGTCATGGCTGTGGATTGTGAGGACAGACGCTACTGTTTTCAGATAACCTCCCCTTCAGGAAAAACGTATGTGCTCTTTTTCTTTTCTTTTCTTTTCTTCATGGCCACCAGTGAGAATAATACATAAACATTTTGTTTAATTCTCTCTGTTATTATTTCTGCCTCTGCAGGTCAATGATTCTACAAGCCGAGAGCAAAAAGGAGTATGAAGAAGTGAGTGAAGGGTCAGCTCACACAGCTCCATTTGACGGTCGTTTTTGTTTTACATCCACTTCACGAAGAAATCCACTGCTACAAGTATCTGTCATAGAACAACGGAGAGACTGTCAAGACTCATTTGTGCGGTTTTTGTATTAAGTTTTGTGCTCGGACACAAGTTACTGGCCTGTCACAGCTGGTATAAGTCAAGGGATTTCATGCTGTGCCTGAGCTCGATGAAGCCTTAATTTAGTAATTTCTGTTTCTTTTCCAGTGGATTTGCACTGTGAACAACATCTCCAGACAGATCTACCTGACTGACAACCCAGAGGTAAAGATGTCATACTAAGCAGCACAGATACACACTGTTTAAAGACTTAACCAGGCATTTAGGGAGAAAACTTTAACACATTAACACAGCGGTCCCCAACCTTTTTTGCGCCACAGACCGGTTTATGTCCGACAATGTTTTCACGGACTGGCCTTTAAGATGTCATGGATAAATACAACAAAATAAAACCAGTACTGGTACCAAAAAAAGAGAAAATTTATTCATAACTCACTGGAAAAGACCCTGGGAAATCGCGTTAACGATAAAAAGGTTAAGAAATAACAATAAAAACCCTGAAAACCATAAATTTCACACCTGAGACTCAACTCTCAGGGCCCGGTACCAAACGACTCACGGACCGGTACCAGTCTGTGGCTCGGGGGTTGGAGACCGCTGCATTAACACACATCCAGTTAACACATTAACTGGAGAACTTTGAATCCATTTAGGTAACATGCCAAGTGATAATTAACAAACCTTTACTCTATGGCTGTCACGCCCTCACGGTGTCTCACAGTTCCCTTTGCCTTGACAGCTATTCAGTCCCAGAATCTTGCATATTTGCTCTGCAAATGTTTGCTTTTTACATTCTTTAATGATGAAAAAACTAGAGCTGCATTAAAAAATTGCCCTCACTTTTATGCGCTCACTTCTCTTGCGCGGTAATCTCTTAATGTCACCATTAAGAGGTGGGCTGTTACAGACCTGAAAATGATGGTTTTATCACCTCAGGAGCAAAATTTTAGGATTTCTAGTGAATTGCTGTTGGACTGAGTGAGAGTTTGTGTTTTGTTTTGTGTTTTCCAGTTTGAGAATTTTTGAGGGGGCTGGATAGAAATATAAGAAGAGCTGGTAATGAAGTGTAGTGCGCCAGGCAGCAGATGGAGAATGATTCTGGACCCAGCTTATCTTGTTTATCTAATTGTTAAAGTTGTGCAATTTGCCTCCGTTCTCTCTCCCCACTCAAGTGTTGGTGGAGAGCTGCGCGACCTCACCCTCGTTTGTCTCGTCAGTGATGTGACTTTTGTTAATTGTTTGGTGGATTTTCCTTAATTAAAATGAAACCTCTTAGTGCAGTGAATAAACCTGCTCTCCAGTATATCCTTTATGTAAAACATTCTCTACAGAATTTGATCAGGTTTTTTTTTTTTTATTATTATTTACTGAAGCAGGATTTCTAATTATTATTCAGTGATTGGTTTCTTTTTCCAGTGTGCACTCCAACTTACTGTAAATAATTACATCCCTGAAATCCTATACGTAATTATATATGAGCTAAACAACAAATATAAACCAGGGAACCATCTGCTGCTTTTTAATGATGCCACTAAATAAACTGCTTATGGTACACAGAGCAAACATGAGGTTGAAGACAATGAGACAAGTACTTGAGAACGTTTTAGGACCATTTATAGTCACTAAATTACTCAAACTACTGGTAAGTGAGATACTGAAAAGTCCCTGCTTTTTGATATTAGGCTGTGGCTATCCGACTGAACCAAACCGCCATCCAGGCAGTGACTCCCATCACCAGCTTTGAGAAGAGACAAGACGGCTCACCCAACCCCGACAGGTGAGGCATGTAGCTTATGTTGGGGTGTATTCAGAATCCTACATTCAGTACTGCATAGTAATCCAAAGCTGGTAATGTAATACTTTGTGTCATGGTGAAAAGACAAACAAATATTTATAGAGTGATGATCACTGATGTACAGTGTGAACATTTTGTGTGTTTTGGTACATGAAACGTGTAGTTTTCTGAGTTTTGTACTATAAAAGTTCCTGAAAATGTAGTTAGGTAACGTTAAAAAAAAAAAAGTGCCACTGAGCTTTGGAAATGTGGACAAAGCCAAACTTCTTATGCATCAATACCTGTTGTTGAACAGGGTTCTTTTGCTGCGATGAAGCTTTGTGTTTTCTTCTAAACAGAGGGAGGGCTTTACTTGCTGTAATCTTTCCTTCTGTTCATGCTTCTTTGAAGCAAATTAGTCTAAGAAGTGGTGGAAAACCAGAAATATACGCTAAAGTCTGTCTTAAGTAGTTGTCTTTCATTTTTAGGATTTTCAGTGTGAAATCCTCTCATGAGGATTGTAGCTTTTTGCCCCCTCACTGACACTCTATGAATCGTTTCACGGCTGCTGCCGACTGAAGTATTAGCTTCACATTTTTCAAATCTGTCTTATCCTTTATCGGTGGGGGGTGGGTTCTTGGTTTATTCCTTAGAACTCGTTTTTATTTTGTCTCGTTCCTGCAGAGCTAAGCCAGGAGGTGTTTATACTACCAGCAGTGGTTCTCAGAAAACAGGAGTTGCCCCAGAACCAGAGGACCTAATAGCCCCAGGGACGCCCATTCAGTTTGACATCATGCTGCCTGCGTCCGAGTTTCAGGACCAGAACAGAACTGGGGGGAGGTGAGAGCACAGCTGAGACAGGAAGTTTGTGTGGATGCTTGTTTGTGTTTTTGCAAAAGACAGATAGGAGCTATTTACTGGTGGGCGATGATACTAATTTCCTAAATGTTGTTCTCATTGTGGTTTTCACCTAATTTCCAGGAAGCAAATAGCTCCGTAAATGTGTGTAGTGCTTTAATTCTTTTTTTTTTCTTCTTTTTTTTCCCCCCCTTGCTGGTGTGTGCTCCCATCCCGACAGACGCACAAACCCATTTGGAGAAACAGAAGATGACTGTTCGACAGAGACTGATGGTAACAATTTCCTGTTTTAAAAGTTCACTTAAGGTGGTTGTGATGGGTCAGCTTCTTTGTTCACTGTCCTTGTGTTTTTATTCTGCTGACATATTTAGCTTGCGCATGATGTTTGTCTGTCTCTGCAGACTCACTGCTTCAGCAGGTATTCGCTGTGCGCTTCCTGGGCTCCATGGCGGTTCGCTGTGGCGACAATCAGGAAGTGATTTACGAGGCCATGAGGCAGGTGCTGGCTGCCCGAGCCATTCACAACATCTTCAGGACCACAGAGGCCCACCTCATGGTCACCAGCAGTAGCCTCAGGTAGACTTTCAGCACAAGTTTAATAAGTTTTACATCAGTATGCACCTGCTGGAGACAGATGAGAGGACTTGTTTGAGGCCCTGAGAAATATCCCGTCGATATAGAAACAAAGTTCTTTACAGTGTTGCAGGTACATGTGCAAACTTGTCACTAGTCTTGAAACAAAAGGAAAAAAAAAATCTATCTATCTATATACTGTATATATATATATATAGATAGATTTATAGTGTTTTCCTTGCAACTCATGGTTACCCTGAATTCTTCCAATAGCTTCAACATCTTGACAAACATTTTTTAAACTTTTAGTTTTTATTACACCTCAGCTGCAAAAGGTTGACAAAGTATTGTTGTTAACCTGCGACGATGTAGGATTGTGAAATTGATAGTAAAAATTGATTTCAAATCACAGGTCAGATTTTCTGAAAATCTTGTGGACATGTAAAACAGAAAGATTTGACCTAGGTGTGTGCATCTGCTGGAAGTCCGAGGGCCGACACTGGCGGTTGTCAGTGTTTTTTTTTTTTTTTATCTTTATATTTATATTTACTGCATTAAAGCTTAAGAGACACAGTCTGGTTTGGACCTTGATCACAGCTACATCTGTTTCCTGTAGCCAAGCACGCCATGCAAAGCACATATGTAGAACTTGAAGTTCCTTCACATTGTGCACGCAAATCCAAGTTGTGTGTAGCACCAAGGCGGCACATGTAATTTACATAACTTTAAATGTATCTGAAGTTAAATGAGAGCCATTGAAAAAATAACAAACAAAAGAACGCTAGAGTGTTCCTGTGGCAGCTTGACAATTTTAAAGTTGGCAAGTTGCTGTAGATCATTGCCTGAGGAAAACTGCAAAAAGAACCTTGAAGCAGGAACCCTGTGAAGCATGAATATTGGCAGCAAAGAACAAACTTTGTGATATTGAATTGATATGTAACCCACGGCTTCTTCTTTTTTTTTAACACTCTCAGAAAAGAAATCCTGAGTGTTACTTCAGTGTTTTTATGTTTTGTTTTTCTCAACAGGTTGATAGACCCACAGACTCAAGTTACAAGACTAAGTGTAAGTGTCACAAAGCTGCTCTTTTATTGAGCTCTGTCGGCTTTTCTCTAGTTTAACTTCTGTAAAAAAACACCTCTCAGTTCCAGCTTGGAGAAGTATGCCAGTTTGCAGCCCACCAGGAGAATGGGAGGCTGATGGGATTTGTAGTTGAAGGCAGAGACTGGAGCGATGGAGAGGAGGAGGGAGAACCTTCGTTTAGCGCCTTCGTCTTTGAGAGCAACACGGAGGGCGAAAAGGTTCACAGCCCAGAATTAACAACTCTGATAGGTTTTTAAGTAGAAGAACATGTTAAATGTAATATATAATATCAACACACTGTATATGTTTGTCTATTCTCAGATATGTTACACCATAAACCTGGCAAAGGAGATTACAGAAGCTAAGAAGGTAATGTCTTAAAAAAATGTAAATCTTTAGATCTTTTTGCTTTAACCTTTAAAGCCAACCAATATATGTTTTGATTAGGATTATTATTTCCTGTTATCAAACATCAAAGCATGATCCTGAGTAACTGTAGCCAACAAAGCTGATGAAAGTTGGGGAAAAAATTGACAAAATAAGTTAAGGAAATTGTTAAAATTTTCCATAAGGACCCAGAAGCCCTGGCCCAGCTAATGAAGAACATGCCTTTAACCAATGATGGCAAGTTCCTGCTGCTTGAGCCTGAGACGGGTGACACGACCGAAGGAGCTGGACAAGAAGATCTGGAGTCTGAGGCCTAGTTCCAGTTGAATTAATCCCACCCACAAAAGAAAGATGAGCCAACCAAAACTAGAGGTTTTATTTTGACCCCCAGCCCTAACTCCGGTACTGTGACATCAATAATAGATAGGCCACATCCACTGACCCACAGTAACTATGTCTCTTTCTCTCTCTCTCTCTTTTGCTGTGCTAAAATCCTAAGATGTTGACATGGGTTTGACCACACACACATAAACATACACATATTAAAAGAAAAATAGTAAGAAGAAATTATTTTGTGCCCGTGCTCAGACTACAATATGAGTCTTTGCACCACTGTAGGTGGTGCGCACATCAAAAGGGACACCACATAGGTACTGGATGCGTTTTCATCGTCTCCTAAAATCCCGAGCCGTTTAACAGAGTGGTGACTCATGTTCTTTCAGTTTAGGTTTACATTTATTTTTAAGTTTACATATTTTGAAGTGTTTTTTTGTGTTTGGAAATTTTAATCCCTTTAGCTTACTTTGCTTGTTAACACGTATGCGAGGCTCTTACGCAAGTAGTTTGGCATTCATTTCTTGATTATTTATGAAAGACTTTGTGTGACACCGTCAAATTACCACCAAATGTACTAACTGATAGGATTTGAGACTTTTGTGATGGTGAAGGATTTTATCCTTAGAGCAGCAGCTCTTGCCTAGTTTATTATTTTTATCCTTTTAGCCTAGTAATGTGTGTCTCAAAGCAGGCTACACACTTGGCAAAAAATTTTTCTTCTCGGCTCTCTTGCCACTGTGAAGTTAGATTTGGCACCCTGGCTATCTTAAGCCTTCCCACTAAACTGAATTACTTTTATGCTCGACATTTTCCTCAGCTACCTATGTAAACAAGTTCTAAGATGATTTGTATGTCAGCGGGAAACATCCCAGAAAATACTTTACGCTCGTTTTCCCAAAAGCCCGTGTAAATATGATCTGTCTATGTATGTTTAACCAGAGTCAATATGCTAGGATCTCTTGCAGTGCATGATTAAATAATGGCATTCAATCTAGTTCCCTTTGCAGAAGATTAAAGCTTATACTATGAGCACTGAGCTGTAACGCTAAAAGAGAATCAACTCAACTGTCACAGTCCACAGTGTATTTGTGGGGCGGGGGGGCAATTGCTCATCTTTACATATGAATGCTAATCAGAGCAGAACAACTACTGGCAATGCAACCTGTGAAATTCATCGCCCCCCTCTGGATGCCGGCGCAGTTTTTGTTCAGTTTCAGACCGTTTGAGCTGCGACGCAAATCTTGACGGACAGCGGCAGCCTATGCAGTGTCAGTGTGTGACCGTGTGTAGAAAAGGCGAGGGTGAAAAGAAACTGGCTGGAAGTAGAACTTGAAAGTTGCAGCGTGGTGACCAGTGCAGTTTGTTTGTGCCAGAATCGCCGTGCCAGAAGCAGAAACATGTCACACATTTTATTTAGAACTTGGAGCTGTACTGACAAAAAAAATGTTTGACTGCTCATTATTTTATTAAAATTGAACATTTTAAACTCGAGCTGGAAACGTTCCACATTGATGTCAAACGTAAAAACTCAGCATAAGATGCTCAGCTTCTTACAGCAGGCAGCATTTTAACATTTATGTTCTGGCTACATCAGAGAAAATGAGGATATTAAAAAGGCTGGCTTATGACAACTACTAACCCAGGTAACTTGTAAATAGGACCAGAGTCAGATTAATAGAGCTTTCCAGCTTCCAGGATCTATATTTGTGATACTTTTAGTTTTTCCCAAGTATCAGGGTAGAAAATTTCAACTCGAATTTTCCTGGGTATTATCCGTTACGTGATGCCATCTCATAATTTAAGTGCATCTAAATAAAAGTGGGCTGCACCAAACAAAAATGTTAGCTGGGTTAAATATACCAACCAAACGAAGGATTGCATGCTTGGATTCACTGGGAGAGAGCTAATTGATTAGATGGTGTGGATGTTCATGGCATTTATTGATTCAGCCAGTAAACACATAATGAGGATTACAGATCGCCTGTCAGAAATCTGCAGTAGTCAGAAACACGTTTAAGCTCACCAGAGCATTAGAATAGTGAGTCTCGCACTTCCAAGGGAACAACTGCTATCTGGGCAATTTGTCAGAGTAACTTTTTTTTTCCCGTTTTTCTTTTAATGGCTGAGTTCCCAGAGTTGACTCATGAACTCGTGGTGTCACTTGTAGCCAGAAGAATACACACGTAAACAGCGACTCTGTTCCAGGAAACCAAGCGCATTTCCCAAAACGTCGACTAACTCTGATTGGAAACTCCAAACTGGCAGGCTGTTTGATGCTGCATAGATAAAACAGTTCATCCAATATCTTCCTTTCTCAGGGGACGACAGAGGCATTTTAATAACACCTTTACTAAAAATGTGCTTAGTGCAGTGGCCAACAGTGAGTAGTTTGGCGTTTCATGATTCACATGCCTGTGCTTTCACTGAGCAGTGGCTTAATTGGTATGAGTTGCTCTAGATGTTTCTACCCAGTCACCCAGAAATCCCAGTGTATAGAGGCTGCTGCAGCCCATTGCGATCATTACAGCTGTGCTGCAGTCTTGACATATTCTCTTGTTGTAAGTAATGCAGAGTCAGTAAAAATGTGGGTTATGAAGTTGTAGAAAATACATTTCTCTAATATAGCAAAGACTGCATTTTCTCCTTTATTTTCCTGTCTTTTTGAAAAAGGCTGAAGTTGCCACTACCCGTACAGCTTTGCACTTAATTTGTCCTAATTTTCTAGAAGTGTAAACATGCATCCTTTAATAAACATGAGTCATTTTTCATACTTGTGTAAATGTTGTGTTTTCTTTTTCCCAAAAAAGAGCTTTAAAAAGTTCAACACAGACACAAACACACATCTGGAGAATAGAGATTTTATTTAGAAAAGCAATTGCTGTAGCATGAACATTTAACTGACACTTATAGTTTCTAAAAATATACACAGCTGTTTGCACACCTCAGCAAGTGATGTATCACAATAGAATCTCAGTGTCTCTCTCTCTCACACACACACACACACACACACTTATTCAGAAGCTGGGTTTAATTATTCAAGCGCACATTAAATTCTGCACACTGATTCAGGACAAATGCATAAAGAGTTTTAAGTGTCACAGCTATGTCCTATAATCTACTGCAGGAAGCATTTAAAAGTATTTTGGCCATGAAATGAAGGTGGAAAAAAATTAATTACAGACACATTAAACCCACATTCCCACTTTCAGATCATGAGTCTTTGTAGTAGTTGTTGAAGTTGATGCGAAGCAAAAAATCTTCTAAATGTGGCTGATAGCCTCTGTTCACCAGCTTGGTCACCACTGAGAGAAGAAAGGAAGAAGAGAGACATTTGCTAATGCTTCACACTCACTCAATGAAACCAGTTTTTCAGCAAAGTCAAAAATACTGACTCCACAGACTGACTTATTGATGCCTCCAGTGAACCCGACAAACCTCTGAGCTTTGAGCTAAGAAGGAAGATAAACAAGCTGAACTTTCATTCAGACAGACGAAACAACATTCCCCAGCCTTACCTTTGAAAAGAAAGTGAGAGTAATACTTGAAGGTGTTGTATGACTGCTGCATGGCAATGAAGCTTGGGTGCACCGCCTCCCCCTGGTGGTTGTCCCAGGGCTGTGCAATTAGCTGGGCCCGAAACTTGAGGATCAGGCTGAAGATGCTGTGGATGATGTTCATGACCGGAGCTGCTTTTTCTGTCAGCAAACCCCTGGAGAGTCGAGACAGGCAAAGAGTGCAAAGTGTAAGAGACATGACAAGAAACTTTGGAATGACTTTCAGACGGGCTGAAGTTCGACAATTACGAGTGTGATACTGACAACCTCTCCTAATGAGATTAAATCATTCATGGAGTTCAAGAGTTAGCCTCAGATTCAGCTGGAATTTTAATTAACTTGTTACGTGGAGGTTTAATTAATTTCAGATGAAATTGTGGGCGCTAAATGCTACTTCAACATGCTTTGCCCATACAGAGCCTCAAGAAATGTTTTTAAAATGCTGAATTGGAGCTGCGATCACTCAAAATGCTGATTTTTGTTGTTGAAAAATATATTTCATTCAGAATTTTTGATGTTGTTTTAAGTTATTTCTTGTCCTGTTAAAAATAAATAAATAAATACCCTAAAAAACTAGTACCTAATCTCTGCATAGTCGACAGAGAAATCAAACCCTAATTCCTTAAGCAGCATTTCCCCATTTGCAGTTCCACCACTCACCTGAAGATGGCTCTGTTGAGGTAGTCTGCATGTGTACGGTGGATGGCATCTAGATCGTTGGCAGTGGCCAACTTGGCTGTGAACTCACTCCAGGACACTTGCAAGATTTGATTAGCGATGTATCCCTGTATCACCTTGACAAAATGCTGCATCTCGTGTCTGTACAGCTGCAGCTGATGGAACTGCACGGAGCGACCTGCGCCTTTCACCAGCGCTGAGGGACACAAAGACCATCAGAACAAGTTATGCTCAGTGCTGCATGGACTGAGAACATAAACATCTGCTGGTTACGGACTCTGACACGGAAGGATTTGTAGCTGGAATCAAATCAATGTAATAATCAAAGCCTCCAGGCTCTCTGTATTCTCTTGGTGTAACAAAAGGCTATTACAGCTGACTTTAGGCTCTGGAAACTTGTAGCACTCATCTTTTTTTGTTGTTTTGTTTTCTTTTGCTATGACTTTTTGACAAAAAGTCAATACATATGAATCATTACAGAAAATAACTGATAGCTGAAACTCCATTTACGAAACTTTGGTGGATTGTATTTTCCTGCATGTGGGACATTCATCTAGTTTACAGATGAAAACTACTAAAGGATCTAACACAGTCATATTATTATTTCTGTATTATTAATAATAATTCATTTAGGGATTTTTTTTTATCCTATCAGGACCTCCATTTATGTATTTTACATTGATTTTTACTGATCAATATTACCTAAGCCAGTGACGCACGCAGTTTTATGACAATCCCACAGGTCTGAAGTGGGCTTTGTATAAATAAAAGATTAATCTCAAAATTCCCTTCCATGTATATTTTATAAACCATTGCAGCACAACAGGGGTGATTCTTAACTCTTCCTTCTCAGAGGTAACCTGGAGTTCAAGCTGGGTTCTGAATCAGCAGCTCCGTCCTCTCACCTGTTCTCTTGAGGTGAAACCAGACATCGCGGAGGCTCCACACCATGTGTTTGAGCTGCAGCAGGAACGAAAACAGGCGGTTGTACTTGTTCATACAGTTGTCTGTGATGATGATATTCAATGGCCAGTCGACCTGGGAGATGTTGCGAGGAAAAAAGAAAAAAAAAATGTAACTGCTGTAAGGAAGAACGGCGTGTGGAGCTTTGAGTGTGAAGGAAATGGAAGGAAAAAGGAGCTGAGAAAAACAGGTAAAGAGAGAGTGATGGATGATGTGGGGGAGGAGAGGAAAAAGGTGTGAGTGCAGAGACGTTGACAGAGGAGGTGAGAGGATTGTGAAGTTAAGACAGAGTGGTGAGAGAGGGGAGTTGGAGGTAGAAGAGAAATTGGATGGAGAAATGTGGGGAAACAAAGCAAGAAGAAAAATACGAAAACCAAGCGATAAGGACGAGGAGGGGAAGTGGGTCAGGACAGTTACAAGACAGAGATCCACCAAAAACAGCAATAGTCTAAGAGCTCAGGACAATATGTCCAGCATTAGTCATTGTGCATGTCACCTAAAAGACGCGACTCCAATCGATCTACGAGCTTGAACCATTTAAGTGCGCGATAAGCTCATTTTCCACACCCAAAGCAGTTTGTCAAAACATGACAGGCTGTCACAGTCAAGCTGCCACTCAGGCTGAGACAAGCACACCCATGCAACGGTACTCGCTCTGTTCATTCACCCCAATAAAACACTCAGCCTCACCTTGTAGCGCAGTTCTAAGCAGTTAAGAGAGTCCGGGGCGTGTGGGTGGAAGGTCTCGGGGAGGAAGCGAAGTGCGAAGGTGAAGTTTCCAGCCAAAGGCGTGTCCCCGTGTAAGCTGTACTGCAGGGCCTTGCTGAGGATGGAATTGAGGACTAAAGGAGTTAGGAGCTCGCCTGGAGTTTGGCCACTGGCCAGCTGGGTGGGAGATGGGGAAAAGAAAACGTAATGTGTCGTTAGGGCGCATGTTCATTTTTAGAAAGAGCTGATTGACTCCTTTTGGGTAAAAAGGGGTGATAATCAGTGAAATCGGTGTTTAGCTGGATAAATAAAACCTTCTGTCTCGTGAGCCTCAAGAGACAGGTGTACCTGATCATTTTACCAGAAAGGCAAGAAGGTGTCAGCAAAGGCTGTGCTTGTTAATTCCTGGCAGGAAGAGGTTGAAGTAAAGAGTCTAGAAATATCACACCGATGCTTCGTGTGCTTCAAAACAAGCAAACAGGGATGGAACTTGATTTAAATTACTTACAAGGTTAAGAGTTAAACCCGCTTGTCTTTATGAACGAGCCCTAAAAGCTCTAAATGGAAAAAACACAACAGCATCACAGCTGTGATATTCGTGAGATTTATGAAATATTCCATTTTTTGCAAACCTAAATTTGTATTCGAATGTTTTTTCATCTTGAAAATGGTTGGCAGAACTGCACGGCCACCTTAATAAAGATTTAAACGACTTTGCTCACAGCAGAAGAGCAGAGCCTCGGCACTAGTGCTCAAGGTGAGCTCTAATAGACGCTCCACTTTTGTGCACAATGGTCTTTTTCATTTAAGTCCATTAAAGATCATAACAAGCTCCCGACCTGTTTGAAAAATGTAGGTTTTTAATATCTCTTCTCGTCAGCCGAAAAAATGGATTCTCAGAAACCAGCAAACTGTCCACACATATCACCAAGCGCTCATCTTTCTAAAACCTTTTTCAACATTTACACTAGACTTACATAATGACAGGATCGTCTGGCTTTAGATGTAACACGCACATGAAGATTTTATAATGTGTATGTGTTTTGTTGGTGGCGTGGTGCTGGACAGTTTTTAAGATAAAATGAATATGATATTATTTCGTTGTGCTTTTATCCCGGTTACATACATCTATATTTAACGTTTATAGTTTATTTGGTATCGTGTCCACCTGCCCAGAGACTACACCAACTCCTTAAAGAAATCTGGCTCTTTAACTGCTAAATACTCCCATAAGTGTACTATCCACTTGCTATGTTAGCATGCAGTTAGCAAACAGTGGTATTTTAGACATTTCTAAAACAGAAAAAGCTCCCTCCAACCCCCATATATACAGGTAGTCACAGAGTCTATTTACTAATATCAAAATATTGATCTGATGCAGCTTTTGGAAGTTAGGTTTTTCCCGTGCAATTTACATGAGCGATGTTGTGAGATTATATGTGACAGAACCACAACGCACACACAGGCTCCAGGGTACTAAATCACATTTGCAGGAGGACATACGAACCCTTAGACACTGACCCTCTGGGTAATGATGCAGGAAACGACTGCTATCTAACTGTGGCGTATACATTCTAAAACTGTGGCTCTTTAGAGTTATAAATGACCGGGGAATTTTCAAGGTTACCCGTGCCTGTTTTTTGTTTTTTGTTTTTACAAGCAGACAACATTTAACACATGCAGCATAAAAAAAATTTGGGTTTAAAATATAAATAAAATAAAAATTCCCAAATGGAGGCCAGATCATTTGACCTCGCTGAGATTCTCATTCCTGTCCGCTCCTAGCATTCAACACCAGAGAGAAATATCGACAAGCAACCCATTTCAAATAGAGACAACAAAAACATATGAAGCACAAAAGAGCGTCACCTTCTCAAACAGCAGATCGCTGAGGGACTGCGCAAATTCGCCGTCTTCCATCAGCAGGAAGTGACGCAGCGCCTCGAAGTGTCTTTCCACACCCAGCTCCACAAAAAAGTAGTCCACCACTGCCTTGTTCACTAAAGATACACTGGGAATGGAAGGTGAGGGCAAGTTAAGGAGGGAAAAGTTTGCGAAGTAAAGTAGATGCTGACTTGAAAATTTGATATGCAGGTTGTAGATAGGACAGGCACCCACTCTACCGAAGCTCCGGGAATATACGAGCGTTTCATTTTTCACCCCGCGGATAGCTTTCTGTGTGACATTACTTTAAATCGCCTCTCAGCAATTCACATTTATACAACATTGTGATTTTGAGAAGGTTCTCTTTCAGTGAGAAGTTAGCATGGAACAGCCGAAAATAGATTTCTGTCAAACTCCACTGCATTGTCTATGCATGGAATAAAAATGCGCTAATAAAAATTATGAGCTATGAATCCCAACACTAAATATTCGGCACCCTTTCTGTGTGCAGTGAGGGATGAGAATGCCATTTCTTTTACACACAAAGGCTTGACTGCATGGGGTGCAGAAACACTGCAGGTGAAGACTGACAAGCTTGTCTGGAGTTCTGATGGAATCTTAAAATGGATGAAAAGTAATAAGAATGTAAATTATTCCTGCAGCTTCGAATATTCACTCGACTACAGCTTAAGTGGCCTGAATAGAATCTATGAAAACTCACACTTGCATTTCTCTAAACATTGTATTTGGCTTTAAACACAGTCACTCAGCACTCACTTGCTAAGGATGTTATTACCATTTTCTAACACAAACTCACTGTGTGATGAGCGGTGCAGTGACAGAGTGTTTTATCAGGACTGGCAGGGAAACCATCTCGCTGAGTTGGACAGCTGTGGTGTCTGTGGCTCTGTGGAGTGTGGGGTCCACAGCAAGGCCCCATGGGCCCCGAGTTACCTGCTTCAGCAGCTGACACGTAGGGGACGAAGCTGTGGGAGAGAGATGACAGGCATGTCGCTGAGGAAATATCACTCTGACGACTGCAAACAACAGTGTTGTGCCTCAAAGTGCAAAAAAACCCAAGACATTAAAATATGTGAAAATGGACTCGAGCAAAATATATTTTTCAAGCATTAAAGCTTTTATGAACCAAATGATTAATCAACTTATTCAGAACCTAAGCCTATAAATGATCATGAAGGTTTGTTACAACGACTGAGCTACTTTCTTCTTTACCCAATGAAAGCCTCTTTTCTAAACCAAGCTGTTTCTGTCACATTTCAGGCCTATCTATGGACCAAAATAAGTGGATTTGCATCAGAAGTCAGTGAAGACGGTCTTTGCCTTTACAGCAACCCTCGGAAAAATCTGGAAACTATTGTAGTGGTCGTCAAACCCCAATTTTTTGATATATACCGAGGTGTTAAACCTCATCATTGAGGATCCTAGGGAGGACGTCAAATATCATCTTTATGGGGGTAAAGAGTTCAAGGTGCTCTGTGATGCTCATTTCCAGCTCCATATTAATAATATCGGAGTTGGTATCTAACGCTGGGCCTCTGTCATCTTCTGAGACAAACCTTACGGCCGCCCTTTCAAAAAGCCTACTTTCTTCTGCCTTATTGGCCATTACAAAGTCTGATAAGCAGGTGGGTGGGGTTTCTGTGGGCACAACCAACAGCTGCATCACTCTGTGACATCACGATGGTCCAGGAGTAGAAAAATGGGTCAGTGTTGAAATTGTCTGAAGTTGGGATTATTTGCACATATTCTGACCTTATTATTGGAAACTTTGTCCATGTTTAGTAGGGAGTAACCATTGTAACGGTGTATATAGGATCAGAATAAAGGAAAAATAAATCAGGTCTAATTAAAAATTATTCAGAATATATAAAGTTGCATTTACTGTAAATTGAACCTACTTGGGGGGGACGGGGGGACGGTTAGTCTCATATCTTTCAAGAAACTTCCTAAATTATTGCTCCTGACTTTGCTCAGTGGTGTGGAAGACGTATTTGTCTGAGCAGATTTCCATGACTGATTTCACAGTAACTCTAGAAACAGGGATGAATAATCGCAGCATGACTGAATGTTGAACACAGAGTGAACAAGACAGGATATTACT
Organism: Hemichromis elongatus; assembly: GCA_015108515.1. Lineage (NCBI taxonomy): Eukaryota > Metazoa > Chordata > Actinopteri > Cichliformes > Cichlidae > Hemichromis > Hemichromis elongatus. The sequence goes on from VUQR01022421.1 coordinate 37,171, forward strand.
CCACCGAGCCACGAGGCATCCCACCCGAGCATAAAGCAGACCTTTATGAAATATTACTGTTTTTTATGCAAACCTTTGCTTGCTGATGGAGCAAATATTCAACAGCCTCTGGATTTGCAACCGTCCTGAACATGTAAAAATAATAGTTTCAATTTACATCAAGTATGTCCCACAAGCCTAAGCTGTTACACATTTTCACTTCTTTGCAATTTGAACTGATGTTTTAAAACGATGTGCCCAAGGCCTGCTTGGCGTAGGCTGCAGTTATTTTAATTTCTGCAAGAACAGATTAGCCTTAATGTGCTCCGTGTGCTGAGTTTCATCTCATTTCCAGCAAAAAGAAAAACATAGCAGTTTTAAAAGAATTATTTGTGGTTCATTAGTGGC
>VUQR01022421.1:37577-58608 GCA_015108515.1 Hemichromis elongatus
TTAGTGGCACAAATTAATATAAATAGTATTAGGAAATTGAGAGTAAAAAAAAAAAAACCCTTAGAAAATGAAAAGACAAAAGTACATTCATTATTATTGATTGTTAATATTTATAGTGCTTCCATGAATGCCGCTAATTTAAAATTTTTGGAATGAACCTTTTTCAGCTACTCTGTAACTAGATAGATTAGATAGCTAGTTAGCTAGATAGACAGACAGACAGACAAACTTATTATTTGAATGCACTGAAAATGCATTTAAATTGAAACGGTTTTATAAAACAAAATCCTACAAGCAATAAATTGAAAAAAAAAAATTACTTGGGTATAAACACATCAATAAGCCATTTAAATTTTGCTGCTGTCCTGGATTTTGAATGCCAAGTACAAACTGATCAGTTACATTGTATTCATCTACATTGTTTCCTGTTATCCACAACACACAAAGGAGATGGCAAGAAATACTGTTCCACCCCAACCCTCCACCCCCACCCCTATACAAATCGCACTTCACTTTGCCCTCAATAAACAAGTCCCAAGGAGCCGTTCATTCAAGCCCTCGATATTTTCAACCTACCCATTAGGTTGTAGCAGTCCTCATAGTGTTCCACCTGGTACTGGGTAGCCAAAGCCAAGAGGTATTCCTGCTCAGACTTTTCTCCAGGGGACAACCCTAAGCAGGTTGTCCAGGACCCCATGCCCTCAACCAGCTGCTCACTGGGGCATCCTGACACAAAACCTAATGAGAAATGTAGAGTAATTACTTTTTACAAAGAAAGAACATAATTTGCAGTGACATCTTAATTTACACTATATGAAAAAACATTTTACACTTACAGCTTTTCACACTTTAATGCAAAGAGTCAGGTGACACAAATTTCGCTGTTACAACAAAACTGTGACTATGCAAAGCTTCACATGAAAATGCTAATGTGAAGACAGGGTTAACAGGGGTAATACACTTCAGACATACTACTTAGTGCCCCCATTGCAAGGCCCCAGACAACAATATGAATACAAAGAACAATCATTTTGCAAATGAACACTAAAGAGCTTAAGATAAATTATATATCCTTGGAGTTTGTAACATCTTAGAAAATACTGAGCATAATATGTGGCTAATTATGAAAATGTCATGACAGAATGTGCACGTTTATAACAAAGGCTTTGCTTCATACCTTTGTTGTATTCATTGCCCTTTAATTTGTGCTGACTTCCAGTTTCTTTGTCCTTCACCACACATCCAACACCAAGTGAAGAATCTGATGAGTGTCCATAAGTACTGCCTGGCAATGGGGCAGGTTGTGGCTCAGTCCCCAACACCACACAGCCTATCCCCAGTGTCGAATCAGACGAGTGTCCATAACTGCTGCCCGGCAGCGGTGATGGAAGCGGTTCATTTTGAGAAACAACACATCCAACACCTAAATTTGAGTCTGAAGAATGACCGTAGGCACTGCCGGGCAGAGGAGACCGCTTGGGCTCATTTCCTGAAACTACACACCCAACACCTAACGCTGAGTCTGATGAGTGTCCGTAAGAGCTTCCAGGCAAAGGCGACAAGGATGGTTCTGCTCCAGATACCAGACAACCTGGCTGAAGGGTGCTGTCTGAAGCGTGGCCGTGCTTACTCCAACGAGGTTTTGCTTCGGGAATGTTGGACACAAACTCACCAACTTTTATATTTGCGTCAGAGGAATGACCATGGATGCTGGGAGCAGGGAGGGGTACAACAATCTCTGAAACATTTTCTCCAACTTTAATATGAGCATCTGAGCTGTGCCCGTGAACACTGGGTGAAGGTAGAGAGGCAACTACATCTGAAATGAGTTCCCCAACCTTTATGTGGGAATCGGAGACGTGGCCATGGACATTTGGGGTAGGAAGAGGAGCGACAAACTCTGAAATGTTTTCCCCAATTTTGACGTGAGCATCGGAAGCGTGACCATGGATGCTAGGAGAAGGTAGAGAAGCATCGACTTCTGAAACATGAGATCCAATTTTGATGTGTGAATCTGATGCATGGCCGTGGATGTTCTGCGAGGGAAGTGCAGCAGTTACCTCTGATACATGCTGTCCAATTTTTATGTGACCATCAGAGAAATGCCCGTGGATCGTGTGCGAAGATTGACTGACATCTGAATGAGCACTGGCGATGGACGTGTGAGAGTCTGGCAAAGGAATATTTTCCCCATCTTTATTGTATATGGCTGAGCTGTGCTCTTTTGTGTCTGTCTCCTGTGGCTCCACCCCACAGCAGACAGAAAGACTTGTCAGGACTTTGTGATCACCTTGATCTGTTTTAGTGAAAAAAGCCTTGTTAACCACATCATCTTTGGATTGTCTGTCTTCTGCTTTACTTTCCAGAATCCCTGTTTCTGCATCCTGTTGGGGTATAGGTGTAGATTCCTTGTGTTCATTGCCTGTATTTGAGCCACTCCCATCCCCCTGCTGTGTTGACGCTTGTGAAGGTTGTGTACACACGCTGCTCTTTTCAGACTCCTCTGGGGTGCGCTGGTCTAGAGAGCTGGACTCAGAGGCTCCAGCTAACGGGCTAGCTTTGGTTGCAGTTTCCTGGACTTGAGGAATTTTCTCTTCAGAGGAGATGTGAAAGGGGTGGTTTGGGATCATGTCAGGCAGGACTACAGGTCCCCAGCGGGGCCTGGGCTGGACTGAGGCTTGGCCAGTGATGCCCTCAAGTGGACTAAAGGGGGCACTAAAGTCATAGTCTACTAGTGGAGCTGTAGGACAGGGTTTGGGTAGGTCAGAGCCAATCTCCTGTAGGGCCATATCTACCTGCTGACTGTCAGACTTCGGAGACTTGGGAAGAAAGTCACTGATGTCAACTTCCTCAGAGACGAGGACAGTGTCTGCTGTAACCTGTGCAATCTTTGGTGCAGACAGATCGTGTGGTTGTGATACAGATATAGATTCTTGAGCCTTTGTTGTCTGCTGCTCTGACAGCTCCTGGGAGGGAAATTCCTGTTAAGATATGTTAACAATTCAATATTATGTTTCTGGAACACACATCAAGTCAGCATAAAGTGAAAAAAGATTGGATGTGCAAAAGCTAGCTTGTTGTTTGTTGTGGAGGAATCTGTTGTGCTGAGGAAACAGGTGACATTACTTCCAAAGGAGGTCTCTCCTGACCCAAGGGATATTTTTCCAGTATGGCCTAGAAGCAAATCACAAAAGGTTCAGTTACAAAGGTTTGGTTATATATGTCTTTGTTTTCTATTCATTTGAAACAAACCTGAGTTTTCTGCCTGTCATCAGTGAAAAAGTGAGCACGAGCTTCATCAAGTCTCATTCGCTGTACTCTCCACATTGCTCGTCTCTCTCTGCGAGCTGCTTCCTCCGATAGACGGCTGTACTGAGCGATCAGCTCCTTCCTACAATTTATAAAAATGGAAAAACAATGTTTAAGTACCTGAAGGTCTTATCCTCAGCTGCTTACTGAAGTCTGTAAGTAAATGCTTGTATAAATGGGTCTGCCATTCCCGACCTGACCATTAAGTCCTAGGTCAGCTTTAGTTATTTTTATATTTGTCCTCAAGGTTTATTCATATTTCTGCATGACTTTGATGTATTAATGTCTTATTGAAGTAGGTGGACTTAAAATTGAGAGAAAATTATCCAGAAATATCCAAAATGTCCACCCCACCTGAGCTTGTGGTTTAGAGGGACTCTGAGAGTTCTGGTAACCTGTGTGCTTATAATACGTGTTTGCTTTAATTAGGACCAATTTCCTCAACAAACTACACGCAATTAATCAGTAAGACCTGCAAAAAACGTGAAAATTGTGCTTTCCTTGACAAAACCCTTATATTTCCACATATGAAATTAATTGAGTTTTTTGTCTAGCGCAACAAGAATTGCAGCTGTTTTTCAGATTTAGAGTTTACATATTATTTATCAATACAATTACTGCCTTGCATCTCTGTTTTTACTCTTCTTTAACATAAACTATTTTTTATTTTATTTGTTTTCACTAATCACTGTTGTTTATATAAAGCTATATATATGGCACCTTTACTTTAACTGTGTTGTTTATTTATTGTAGACTGCAGTACTTTTTTTAATCTTCATCCTGCAGCTGAAACACAATAATTTCCCTTGTGGGATCAAGAAAATATCCATTTATCTATCTATCTATCTATAGACAGATAGAAGGTATTTATATCTTGAATAATGCAAAGGTTGCACCAAGGGAGGAGAAATAAGGATGTGAACTGTTTGTAGGAAAAGCTCTAGATAACAGGGTTTTTTTTGTTTGTTTGTTTGTTTTTAAAGCTTTAGTACCCTCTGAGCTCAGCCATGTCATCGTGGTAAATAAAAGCTTAGTGTTCACATTATTTGCTCAGTGTGCTGAATCACACGTTTATGAAAATTTGGCACAAGTCCAGCCATTAAAACACAGGACACAGGACTGATGTCCTATCATGTTTGCACAAAGTGGTTTAACAAAGTCTTTCCAAATAAAATCTTAACATCTGTAAAGGCAGTCAGACCTAGCTCTCTGCTCCAGCTGCTCCTCCAAAGCTTGAAGTCTCTTTTCTCTGTCCCTCAGCTCTCTGGCAAAGCTGAAGTCATCCTCCTCCTGCTTCTTCTTGGCTGCACTTCTCCACTGACACCACAGGCACATACATCATTACTGTTTATCACATCGTCTCTTCTTACTATCTGAGGATCACATCCAATACCTCTCAATACACAGTTTAATCTAGGCACTCCTATTCACACACTTTTTTTTTTTAACTCTCTCTCCCTTTCATCTCTTACTACCTCTTGCTCCTGCTCCAGGTGCTGTTTCAGTTCCTCAAAACGCTCCCTCTTCTTGGCCTCCTCAGCCAGACGTTGTGACACCTGGCGCCCTACAGGAGGCGGGGGAGATAACAGTGAGCTGTTTACCACTCTACACACACAGAAAAGTACATAACATTCTTGTCTGCCTCTCGCACACACTTAAACAAGACAACATTACCATCTGCCCCATAAAAACAAACTCAAATATGCCACTGCCAAGACACGCAAAGCGCATCAGGCTGAACACTCCCCACCCAGCCACCATTGCCCCCCAACAGTGCCACACATCCTCTGAAGTAATAAATGATGTGAAGAGTTAGAGCTAAACTGTGCAAGTGATGATTAGATTTCACAACCCATGGTACTGGAAAGTATTCAAAACCTTCCTTACTGCAGTTGCCCCATGCATCTCCTCTGCTCTCCCAAGGGGTGGGAATGGAGCTGAAGGAAGCTCTCGCATTTAGCGATCAACAAGCGAATCAGGCTTATACTTAGAGTTGAGCCATTTGTTAAAGGTATACCCAGCGGGATGGGGGTTATGCATGTATGTCACGCAGTGTATAAAATTCTACTTACAGTGTGTGTGTGTATATAAATGTTACACTGACCGCGGATGCTCTCCAGGGTTTTGGCTGCTGACTCTCTGACCTGATTGATCAGCTCCTGGCGTGCCTGCTCTGCCCTCAGGGTCTAACAATAGACAGAAAAAAAAATATCATCATTAACAAAGATCTATGTCCCTGCCCTGTCTCTCACCTCTCCTCCCCCTCCTCAGCCAGAGGCTCACACAAGATCCGCCATACAAGCCAGGTTGTTACACTAAATCAAGTACAAGCTTGAGACTTCATCCACATCATTTTAATGACTTGCTGCTGGAATTCTCTGTACTTGAAGAGCAGTGCCACTTTGACGGATTGTGTAATGTAAAAAAAAAAAAGAAGAAGAAGAAGAAAGCGAAAAAAAGGGCTCCTTTCTCTTTGACTTACAGGACAAGACCTGTAATCAAACACTGTATATAAAAGATGGACACATCCTCTGGATCTAAAAAGCATAGTTCAGTGAAAACATCATTATCTGGATATAGATTTGCTGAATCGGAGGACAAGATTTTAAGCAGTGGAAGCTTTCTGGTTTCTGTTTTTTTAGTCTGCTTACTACTAACAAATCGTGGCTTTCTTGGCTTTCAGGTTAACAGTCACCAAAAAATTTGGACTGTATTTGCTTAAATACAATCCTGAAACCATCATTTGATTTTTTTAAATTCTGCATTTATTTTAAAGGTTTACTAAAACTAAATAAAAAAACATTTTAGTTTTTTAGTGTAATGTGCCTAAGGAGGATGTATTAAGACTGACATGTTAGCAAGACAAGTTAACTGCCTTGTGACTTGAGAGTTCGTATTTAAATATCCATTAAATTCACTCCGTAAACGGAAACCAAACTGATTTGAAACAAAAAAAATAAAGACCGAAATGAAATAATGACATAAAATTACAAAACTAAACTGGGTTCACAGATTCATGTGAAAGAACCTTAAATCTGCATATAGTGTTCATTTGGGAAACGACGCCGCATGTAGACTATTGTGACTGTTGTATAAGTTCCTCAGTTTTTTAGTCGGATACAACCCTCCGTTGTTATATCTGGTTTCAAAAACCTAACATGACCACGGCCAAAATGCCAACCACAGGCTTTAAATGCTATCCACAAACCAATGGATGGCTTCTTGGTAGCCATCTTTTATATATAGTCTATATGGTAATGATTTGTCTTGCTGAAGTTCTTTTTTCACTTCCTCGACTCTAAGCTGTATAACTGAAAAGCTCTTATAAATGTAACTGATGATTTTGAGCAATGAGAAAATCTCAGACTCAAAAAAAAAGAAGAAAAATACATGATAGACATCTACAATGCACAAGAATATCCATGTGTGTCATTACTTGTTCCTCCCTGCTGATAGCACTGTGCTTTGCAATTCTCTCCATGCGTCCACGATACACTGCACAGTCTCTCTCAATCTCCTCCACCTCCTGGAGAGAGAAGGTGACAGCGATGCGGGGTACTGGCAGCTCCGACCAGCAGATGTAGTGCTGTGGACACACAGTTGACAGAATCTTAGTATTTCACGGATCAATTCGGATGACTCATTTGGTGGATTCTGACGGATTTTATAACCCCAGAGTTTCTTTCATATGAAAATATGTGTTACCAGCTGTCTGAAAATGTAACTCATTTTTACAGCTACCAGCAAAAAACAAACTAGCAATGAATTTAGGATGATCTTGAACACAGGTATGGGAATGAATTTGATTTAGAAGCTGTGGAATGATCGGGTTATGGTGGTGCTGCAATTATTAAAAAAAATAAAAAAGTTTTCATTATTTCATCATACCAACCTGTCATACTTTTTTTTTTGTTTAAAGAAGAAAGCATAATGCAGACACTGTAACTGGCCTTGTTCCCATTTATGATCTTATGACTGCATGGGATTAAATCAGAGTCAAACCTTCAGAAACTGTATTAATTACTGCAGAAATTGAAAAACTCAAATGGATATCAAAAGATCCCCTGGTCCCAGACTGCAGATATGAATAATTACATTGCCTGTGACATAAGACACTTCACGAAATAAGGAGGTTTTTTTTAATCTAAATCACACCGTGCCTCTTTTGTGTGCTTGATTGTTTCGTGTAATTATGTTTTACCATCAATCAATTTTTGTACTTTTGTTCAAATATGTATAATAGCTTATACTTTGTGCTCTCCTTTTTGGCTACATTGGTTTCCTGAATTTCTTTGTGTGCTTGTTTTGATTATATGTGTTTTTATTGCCGTACATTGCATTGCGTATTTCATTCAGAAGATAACGGTAACAAATTATTTCTTTAATTAAAGATATGTATTCATGTGCCATATCAGCTAGCAAGCACATTAATGCCCATCACTTCACTCTTGTGCTTTTAATCCATAAATTCTTCTGAGCTATTGATAACTACCCTGCAGGCAAGAAAGACTCAAGCATCAAGGGAAAAGAACAGAGACAGAAAAAGTTACAGAAAGCCAATTAGAAACAAAGGTGCTTCAGCTGAGGTCATGGAGGTCAGATTGTAAAAACATCATGCTGGAGAATCAGCAGGTAGGGAAGTTATGCAAAATATATTTTAATGAAAACTTCACCACTTTACTGATTTTTTTCTCCTGGTTTTCTAAATAAGTTATTTATTTACAGTTTAAGTTCTTTTTGTCAAATGTGAAAAATGTCTACAATCTCTTGTGATACTAAAGTGAATGAATTTGAAGTTTCAACTCCTGGTTCACAATAGGTGGACCAATTTACTGGCAGGCTACTATTATCAGCTAATATTGGCTATTTGTCAATTTATCAGGATGTGTATTTATAATGAATGATAAATGTAAGAAGAAACACCTTTCAACCATGTTGACAAAGCATAGTAAAAGTGAAAGTGAAAACCATTGGAGAATATCTTTGACAACCAACTGAGTGATTTAAAAAGTAATATTTCATACAGCAATAGCAATATTATTATTATTATTATTTTACAAAGCACAAGTGAAACTTGATTATGGAAGATGAAAAACCAGCCTTACAATAACAGGAAGTGTATCACAATTCTGATGACAGCATATTAATAACATTTTAAAGAGACCACACTCCCACCTGTTGCAGTAATGATTTTTTTTCCCATTATTTCTGGCCAGCATGGAGTTTCAAGTGAATAGAATTTGTACTGTGACAGGAAGAAAATCTGTGGCATTTAAATACAGTCCATTCAATTGATAGCAACAGCAATAAGATCTGGGTACTTTTAAGTATTTCTTAACATGTTTTCTGTATTTACAAGATACACAAATTACTGGGTAAATTAAGAAGGTTATCTAGGTTATATGTGGTGGTAACTTTATGCAGAATTTAGCTGTTGCATCTACATAAATGTGGAACTGTGAATGCAAAACAAACCTGTGGGCAGCAGATTTTGAGGAGATTGATAGTCTTTCCACACACATACACATCATTGGCAATGTGTCTCAAGAAGACTGGCACACAATCCTCCACATCCTTTGAGATCAGAGTGTAGCCTTGGACCCAGAAGTGTTTGTCTGCAGGAATTCAAAGATGTCTATTACATGTTGTCCTACAGTTTAGAGTAAGTATGGTCCATTATGCCTCCTATAACAACACATCGTAATCGGCACTGAAACATCTTAAAAGCAATGGTGGTGGAGTAACACAACGCCTATGCTGGGGCTGAAACTTTTCCTTATTAGTATGACTTACGGGGCATGGCAAAACTCTGGCCGCTTGAATTAACTCTTGGAAATTGTTAGCTCTTAGCTCAGTGATCCTCAGCAAAAAGTATAAGAGAACATGAATGCACCGAGCTTCCAGAGCTCTTTACAGAAAGCCTGCGGCTTGCCAAGAAAGCTTAGCTGCTGATTGCTTCCTTGGCCGATGGAGTTCGAGGAGAACAATGACATTTGTGTGTCCTCCAAAAAGGCAGGAGTGTGAAGTGCAGAGGTTCGCTGCAGGAGTTGATGAGGTGTAGCCGATGAGCAAATGAACCCGTTAGCCAGACAAAGCTGAGGTGGGGGTCTGACCTTGAATGGGGTGTTGCATGACATACAATATTTGGACAGTCTGTAATGATTCATGTACAAGTACATAATGGAGTAATTGTCAAAATGGAAATATAAAGAATTTACAGTGTGTACTTTAATAAACCAAATGGGATGCTTTCAGCCTGGCTAACAATTTAAAAACCAGAGAACCAAAAAGCAGCAAAATCCAAAAGTTGATACCATCAAACAGCGGCCTTTTTTTTTTTCTTTTTTTTTTTACCTAAATAATAAAATTATCAGCCAATTACAAAAATACTTAGTGGTTAATCATCTGTTCAACTGACTAATACACACATACAATCACTCAGTGACTGGACTGGCGCACACACACATACCTTCGTAAACCAAGTTAATTTTTATACAATATTCAGTCTTTTGCACATTTATATTGCACTCTTGTGTCTGTAGCATTCTGTTCTGTCTGGTGTTGCACTATTTTGTTTTGTTTTTTTGCCATTTCTGCACATTGCACTTTAATTAGTCCCATGTTGATTGTCTGTTATATGTTATATGCAGCACCATGGTCTTGGAGGAACGTTGTCTCGTTTCACTGTGTAGTGCACCACTGCACATGGTTAAAATGACAACAAAACCACTTGAATTGACTCCACTTGACTAATATTCAATTATTCTTAAATAATTCGGTGGGATTCGAACAATGGCCTTTTTCATTTTTTTAACAGTTTGTTTTGATCCTTGAGGACTACACTCAGGCCTGTGAACAATAACAAATACATAGCCATTCACCTTCTGATAATACTAACAACAACCAAATGACAGATAAGATAGTAAACAGTTATTCTAATGTGTTTTACGTTTCAAGTTTTGATATTAAAGAAGTTAAAGACATTACAGATTACAGATAAGATGACAACAGATGACAAATAAGACATGACAATGAAAAGCAGTGTGAGCAAAGCAACATACAGAGACAGACAAAGTCCCTCAGATCCTGCAGAGTACAAATGAGTAATTTGGCCTCAAAGCCTCTTTGGTCTCCTCAAGGGATCAAGTCATTAATAAAGTCATTAATTTTTCTGGAAGCAAAAAATAAATTCAGCAGGTCCATGTGTGTCCATGGCAATTAAACTAGAACCAGACTGTTTTACCGGCTAAAAAGAATAAAGGACCACTACTTATTTGTATGACTTACTGAGTGAAGATATCGCTGGTTCTTCCAGCTGGGGTATCTGATTCAGTTTCCCACTGATTATCATCCAATAACTTAATGACAGCTTTTATAAACACAAGGACAAATCCTACTAGGCAACAAACACTGTAATAAAATCTTTTTTTTTTCAGCTCAACAATGTATCTGGCAGGTTTTTCATTTTCAGAACCTGCAGACCGAAGCCAAGGTTTTTATACGATGACGTTCGTATATATGTGTGTGCAAGTACTGTGTCTTCTCACCTCTATAGCTAAGGTATTCCTCATTGACCTGGATCATGAACTCTCCATAAACATCACGAAACACGCCACTGTACACCCAGTCAGACACAAACCTAAGTGAGGCACAGGAAAACAAAACAAAATAGTGTTGTCACTCTTAGACAGATTTACTAACCAATTGGCTATATTACTAAAGTAATATAGAGTAGATTTTGCTGTTTTCAGGAAGTCCGTCTACATGGGGCACATAGAAACTGACCGCGTGTAAGGTTCACAGCTGCTCTTCAGCAACGAAAGAAGAACAGGGTAGTTCTCGTTGCTGCAGTTGTTCTGTGCTTCATTGTACAGGTAGGACAGCAGTTTAACACCCTGAGGAGAGCCACACGGCACATAGCTGACAACTCATCTGATAGGCTAAACACAGCTGTGATAGAAGACATATTGCAGTTTGCAGATAAAAGAGCACTCACCACGGGGAAGGTGGCCTGGCCTGCACCCAAAGGCCCATCCACACAGCACAGTTCTGACAGGTATCTTAGATTAAATGAAAGCAAAGCATTTTTGATTTGCTGATATTTGCATCAATGTCCTCGCTGAAAGGATATGGCTGTACTGTCGACTAAGTGAGGTGGAGGTTCAAAAGCACAAAGTTAACACCAGAAAACCAGCATATAAAAAGCGTTTGACTTCACCTGAGTTGGCGACCGACTTTGCGGAAGAGAAAGCCAATAGTCAGTAGGCTGAGAGTGGGTGGCGTGCTAAGAACGCAAGCCCTGTAGTAATGCAGATACTTCCTCAAGCCACCGGTAAAAGCCTAAAAGATGGAATATATGTTTATAGATTAAAATGCACATGTGTGCCTCTGTAGTGTTGGATTTTGTTGCCTGCTATGGACTGTTTTCCTTTCGGGCACTTTATTTCTTTCTTTCCCCATTTTTATATATTTTATAATATTTTTAGACTTTTTTTTTTCTTTTGCTGCATACACAAATAAGATGCTCATGTGGTTTTTGTCTCAAAGTGCCTATTCAGGAAGAATATTTCCAATTTGTGAACACAACACTAGTAACAACAGTACAATGCAAGCAGAGAACTTAGAGGAAATAATTTGCAGCGTTAGTGGTATTAACGATGCTTATGCAAACATACCTGGAAGACTAAGCCCTTCTTGTCAGCACTCTGCAGAGAAAAGCGGCTGAGCCTCAAATAATAGGTGCCGTACTGGGCCAATTCCCCCAGGAGACGAGACACGCTCTCTGGAGAGGCTCCTGACACACACACACCGGGCCTGACGTCAAACTGAACACTCTAAGAAGGAAAATGCATATTTACAGATGGTGGAAAAAACACAATAAATAACTGTACAGTCTAATAAAATCCAATAAAACAGTCCGGCAGCAAAGACTGTCTTTAGTGCATTCGATATTGAATTTTGCCAAGGCTGTAGAAGAGTCACGTCCATGGTGATTTTTGAAGGCACGGCTTTTGCTGGTATTATTTTAGACTGCATCACATAATGTGCTGTGTGTTATTTTTGTTATTTTTTCTTTCACATTGATTTTTTTTTTTTATATAGAGATATTTACAGTACTTCAAGACAGCACTCATCTGGGGGCAGGGGGGCTTCAATCCACAGCCTTGATTGCACTTGCAGTTAAGAAAACACCTCTGTAACTATAGAAACAGAATTTAACCTCAAGGCAACCCACTGAAGGAGGAAGGACTCAGATAATAATATACATATGTATACAATATATTTATAATGTTTCAAAAACCAAAAGTGGGCGAGGGTGATGGTTATTTATTTGGGGTGCCAATTTTATGATAATACATTTATTTCCTTGCACTGCCATCTGCCCCTAATGCATTCTGCTGTCATTTACAGCCATCCTAGTTTCTCTCTTCTGATCCCGGTTTCACTGTGTGTAAAACCACTCACCATAAGCACAGAGCAGAGCAGTGAAGCAAAGTAAAGATTGCATTACTTGAGTTGAAGACAACTCGCCACATTACTGCAACTGCTCAAAAAGCTCCCCAGCAAATGGTAATCTGCGTAAAACAACAGGGGCGAATGACTGAGATTTGTTGTTATAACAAAGAAGGAAGTGGGAAGAGCTCTGTCTGCCCCGTACCCCCTGGGGCCCCACCAGCAGCAGTCAGCCAAGGGGAAACACTGATGTTAATGATAAAAATCTGCCGGAGAGTCAAGATAAGGGATTGAGAAGTAAACAAGATAAGTAGGATGCACTTTATGTTGTAAAAATAAGTATAATGTTCTGACAAAAATAAGAATTTAATGGGAAACAATAAACTACCAGCAGAGCTCCCCTGGGTTTTTATGTACAGAATTAGGAATATTTTATTTTATTTCATGATCATTTAATCAGGCAGCTGACTTAAGCATACACTTCACACTGTTACGTTTTATGAGTCAGTACAGCTTGTTTATATGCACGAATTTCCCATTATGTCACATTCCAACTTCTCATTTTAATCTGTTTTTCTATTTGTAGGCTGTCACAGCACTTTTAGTTACTTTTATCACTTCAGCCTTACAGACTGCTAAAAAACAAAAACACAAAGTGCATTTTAGAGACTAATAAAAGATAACGAACTGCACCTGGTTGAGAGGAAAAGTAGTCGAAGCCACTCCAATCAGGACGTTAAGCAGATCCGACACCAGTTGCTTCTGGGAGTCCAGGGGTAAGGGGAGGACAGGAGACGGTGTGCTCGTGCTCACCACCCTCATTTCACCCTCCCAAAGCCGATAGAGCTGGTCAAAGGCCTCCCTGCCTCCCTCTGTGAGATAGAAAGACTCCCTTTTTCCAGGTGGGCTAGTGGGAAAAACAAGGAATTCAGTTTTCCACAGGGAAGAAATATACAAAACCAAAAAAAAATTAAGGATACTGTTGAATTCTGTATCTACCAGCTAAAAAACAGATTTCTGTTCATTTATATATTACAAATTTTGTTGTCATTTAACATTTATTTGTTGATTTATGTTAGATGTTAGATCTTAAATCGAAAACACAGATCGGTTTATTTTATCAAAAAAAATCTGCTGTTCTGTTTTACATTTTCATTAGCTTCATCTTCTGTGTTTTTGGACAAATCCACACACACACACACACACACACACATATATTATTGACCCAATACAAAAAACACAATGAAAGGAATTGGTAGTTTCTCTCATATTACACTGAAAAACTATATTTACAACTGTTAGTTGGTTACAGCTGCTTTTGTAAATAAAAAAAGTAGTTTGGCATGCTTAGAGCATAATCAAATTGACAGGTCACTTACCAGCCAACAGACTCCCAGCAGCGGCGTCTTCCAGGCTCAAATGTGCGTAGAGCCTCCCAGATATCAAAGTCTGGAATGGGGCTAGGCTCTGACTGAGAGTCTGGGGTCAGGTTGGAGGCTGACTGGAAGCCCTCATCTTCACACTGATCTAAACAAGGAGGCACCTGCAGAGAAAAACAAACAGAGAGCGCATAAAGCAATGCAAAGATAAATTATTAAAGCAAACACTGTGCAAATATGAATACACTGAGCTGCTGAAGTGAACATGTGATAAAACAACCTAAGCTAAACTAAATGTATTACTTAAGGCTATAATATGATCTCTTACTCGTATCGCCAATCCTGTTACATCAATATTACTGGGGATTGGAGGCAGATCTAGTCTTATGTCCATGTCAGAGGTACGAGTGTGCTGCAGTGCTCCAAACAACGTCAGCCTGGTCTCCTTTTCAAATCTTTCTTCTGCTTCTAGTTTTGTCCTCAAAGCTAGCAGTCCTGTGCCTGGTGGAGCATCCATCAGCCTCTGAGTTCCATAAAGACTTTCCAAAGTCCCCCATTCCTCCCCACACACTAGACCCCATGCCCGGGCCTCCAGCCTCTGCAAGTCCTCACTTTGGTAGCTCCATGGTTGAGGCATCCGCAGCACAGGCCTCTCTCTTCTCATATAGTCCCTGCTGAACGAGGTAGGGGGAGGAGGTGCTGACCCAGCTAGGTTCACAAGAAGGTCAAGGACTGCATCCACTTCGTTCAAACCAGAGTTTGCTCCCTCTGGCAGCCTCCCGAGCTGCTCTTCCAGCCTTTCCGCTTCCTCTCGACAGCCAGCCACGCGTAAATCAAAACATATCATCAGGACTTTATTTCTCGGTGGTGTATTAGCTGTGGCACTCAGTCCTGGGGCAGATCCTTTGGTGCCATCTTGAAACAGCTTAGACAGGAGGGCACCATAGGCGCGTTTTTTAAGAGCCCCGTGGAAACTTTCTCTTGAGACACCTCCCAGTGCTCTGCGCTTCCATGACACTCCAGACAGGCTGCAGTCACACAGAGCACTCAGCAGCTCAGTGATGCTGCTGGTACAGCTGGGCATCATGCGGTTGTTAAGGCTCGAGTTCATTATACCTCCCGTCCCTCAGCCTATATGAGTAAAACAAACCACAGTTTTAGATGTTTGCCTTTAGAACGTATAATTGTAACTATAACAGACTTTTTGCTAACAACACATATACACCAGACAATAACTGAGTCCAACCAACACTGGTGTGACAGACTTGTTACTGTTGACTATTCCCTTTATAAATCACAGTATACATACGCGCACACACACACTGTATATAACAGTGTGTGTGTGTGTGTGTGTGTTTGTGTATGTATCCTAGACATAGTGCGCTTACTCTGGCTGTGTTTGTATGTATACTGTGTGTCAGCTAACTAGCATCACTGTTAGCCTTATTAGCTAACGTTTAAGATCTCAAACAGCATGTTTTTGTTTCTTTAGCAAGCCCTGTGCTATTCCGAGCTCAAACTATCTTTCCTTCTTGTAGTTTCCTATGTTCTTTGTGCAGTATTATATGTATTAATTCACCTGAAATTTTGAACCTTGCATCCACCTCCATCGACTCCTTCCCGTGCATGCTACCGTTTGTTGTGACCAATGTACCTCTGCATCGATTAGCCTTCCAGCTAAGTTTAAGCGCAATAACAGTCGGACCAATGATATATTTATTTTGGGTTTTTTTTTTTACTTGAGAATATTACTGCTACAAATTAATATGCAGACTTGCTGCACTTAGGAGCTAAAAACAAGCTAGGCGCCTCATTCATCCTCCATCGTCCGCCGCAAGGAAACAACAAACAGTAGAATCTGCCTCCCCCTGCCTCTGATTGGACAATCGTGTTCTCCTCCGCAAATGACTGGCTAATGATATTGTAGAAGGCACGCTGATTGGTCTGTTTTGTTAGTCCATCAGGGGAAGAGGAAAGTATGATTTGTAACCGCGCTTTGCTGCATTCAGGTGTTACACGAAAAACCCTGTTAAGTACTCAACGATAATTATTAATGAACCCAACACTTAAAAAAACAAAAAAAGAGATACCCAGATAAAACACGCTCAAAGCTAATGCAGCCAATACTTCAGTTTTGCTTGTTGGCGAGTAAAATAATTTAATAAATAGACAATTTTAATAATTTATCAGCAAAACACCCAAGCAGTTTATTAGAAACTATGGGTAAGTACATTTTAATTACAAACCTGATGGTTGAATATGGTGTCCTCTTTTCGCTTTTTCAGATCCCTGAAAAAGCTGACAGGCACTCATGCAGCCTCCAACAAATATGCATTTCTAGTGTGAATGCAGTAAATGACCAGGGTCAAAAGTGATAGACTTAGTTTCCCAGAAATGGATCATGCCTAGTACTAACCATACCCCCTACCCCATTAAGGTCTTTACTGATTTCATCTTTTAGTCTAACACTAGGATTAATCCCTGTCGGAGAAACCTGCTGATAGTTCTTGTTTTGCAGTACAGTCCAAAGGTCACCTGCAGCTAAATTTGTTTAGAATTAAGTGGGTTTTGTCACCCACTGTTGAGGAAAGAGTACCTCTTTGATGGCCAGCATAAGCAGTAATCAGAAGAATTACCTGTACTCGTGAGTGTTATTTTCCTTTAATTATATGTTTCTTACCACATATCTGACAAATGGGGTGGGTGGTGCTCTGTATGTACACCTAATTAAGTCATTAGAATTTACATTTAAAAAGCATTTAGTGATATTGATGGCATTTTTTTTATTATTTCCTAAGATAAGTTGAGTTTGTGGTGCACAGATCTAGAACGTATTTTTCATAACACACAATTATAAACATTTTGAGGGTCTTTTTTGTGTGTGTGATTTTGAAACATCACTAAATCAGTTTTCTTGAGATACCGCATCCTCTCACTACTCGTTAGGCTCAAGAGTTAAGTAGACTACAACCAATTAAACTCATACTAAGCTTAATAAAATCCCACATGTGAAAATCCAAACTAAATCAACGAGATATTTTAATTTGCTCACAGGATATGAGCTTAGAGAACCCTGGAGTCAAAAACTGCCTGCGTGGTTTTAAATTATTCATCAGAACAACTGTTTAGAATGACACCACACCATCATTGTTTTTATTTGCTCCAAGTTCTCCTCCTCCTCCTTCCCTAAGGCAGAGAGAATCAAAGCCAAATCTCGTTAGGAGGTTTGAAACGTGGAGGTGAGACTTAACCTGCAGAAGGAGAGGCTGGCTGCATTGTGTGAAGAAGCATCCTAGGCGGGAGAACAGAAGCCAGGAATCATGCAGATTTTAACCCAATTTCTTGAAACACAGCACAGAGGCTGACTGAAAAATAATTATTCTTAGTGTGCAGTATCATTGATTTCTAGACAGTGAAGGGCATGGTTATTTAGAAATCTTATCACAAGCGCGGCAAATAATGTTGAATCCCAAAATGATGTAAGCTGCGTGTCCTAATAGGAATATAAAGTACTGTATTGCCTTTGATTTCCCACAAGTGATCAAGGATAGTGTACAAAATGCAGTGCTTGCGATAATCAAGTGTAATCACTCTTGCTTTGGCAGCAGCCCTTGAAGTTGCTCTATCTGTTGCTGCATCAGTGATCCGCTCGGTTAGAAGATGGCCCGTGCAGGCTCCTAGTCTGTCTTTGATATCTCCACCCCTGCGTCTGGGTTTGTTAAGCAGTCAGATGAGGCAATTTTGCCTTTCATCTTTCTTTTTTCCAATTTCATTCTTAGCTGTCAGTACTTAATTAATGTTTTTTGCAGCAATTTTTCCAACCTTCACCGCCGATGACAGAGATGCGGCGCGGCTATTTATATTATCAACTCATTTCATGAAGCCAGACCTTGGCTTCTAGTTTGTATTCCGAGCCTTGTGACAGGAACCTGATGTGGCATTTGGGGGAAAAAGCATCAGCCCGTCATAGGATATGCTGCATATGAAGACTGATGATATCAACTGGTGTTATCAACAAAGTCATTTGGGGTCATAATATGAAGGAATATTTGTGATAAGGAAAAAAAAACTGTCAGGATTTGACACTTGGCCCTCCTCTTCATAAATAGGGCTTTGGTGGTTTTAATTTTCAGAAAACCCACCATTACGCTTGCCTGT
The DNA here is from genome assembly GCA_015108515.1 of Hemichromis elongatus. Classification (NCBI taxonomy): domain Eukaryota; kingdom Metazoa; phylum Chordata; class Actinopteri; order Cichliformes; family Cichlidae; genus Hemichromis; species Hemichromis elongatus. The sequence continues at coordinate 55,877 of VUQR01022421.1, forward strand.
GCATGTTGTCTTCATAAGGTCATGTACTGAGCTGCAGAAATACCAAAGACTTGCACAAAAGAGAGTTTGCTTCAGCGGTTGAAAAAGCTATTCTGTCATCCAAGGTGATTGTTTCTCATGCATTATTCGTCAGAGGTAGGTGTCCAATTCAAGCAAATCAATATTCTGAAGATGAAAGAAACACAGCAGATATGAAGACCGTATACGTCTCTGAGTTTATTAACGGAGGAGTGTATGATGAAACCTGTTACCCTCCGTCCACACACAACTTTTGTAAAATTAAGTTCATCCAGTACAACCAGATCAGGTATAAGATCAAGAATCTTCTGAGCTGCCTTGGATGTGAAGGAAAACATTGGCTTCCGCTAATGGTCTTGTACTGAAAATGGAGCGTCCCAGTTTCTTTTATCATCACAGCACATTCACAAGTTTCAAAATGGAAAATAAAAAAAATCTCGACAACTGCACAAACAGGTTTTTTTTTTTTTCACTTTTGTTATTTTTGTCCCAGGACTCAATGCATAGGATTATACAGTTAGAATACAGTATTTCAACGTGTTTTACAAAGATTTATATGATATAGGAAACGAGAAATAAAAATAATAACTGCACAGCAGTAAGAAAGGTCATTTGTCGAGTATAGATAGTCATTGATCGTACACACTGTGGAATAGCTGAGAAACACAGGGCAAAAAAATGAACACAACTGGAACAATTTTGCGCTATATCCATCTACATAAGGATAACCTTTTGGCTTCAGACTAATTTAGGAATGCCAGACATTTTCAAGGGAAACCCAAATCACATTGGCCACTGTTTTACATTTAATCAGTTTGGCTTTTTTTTTTTCTTTTTTCTTTTTTTTTGCCTTACCCACCAAATTCCTACTAAGCACACACCACAGACACCCAAAGGAAATGCACACATCGAAACTGCAACCATAAAAGAAATCTTACTGAAACATCTTCAGCCTATTGGCACGCAAATGGCTGCAGCAGGGCATCTAGCATTTGAGACAGCACACATAAGATCACAAGTCCAAATACATTGCTGTGTCTATATCACTATCATCATCATAGTCACCTAGGTTACCAATAGAATAATTTAGAAACAATATATGTAATATCCTATATAAGGCACATTTTTGGTGAAAGAAAGGCTCTGAAAGAAGCTTCTTGCATCAACTCTGTCAGTAAGAAAGGACTCAGCAGTAAACAACACCGGAGACAAGGATGGAGCCTGCAGTCGGCATGCAATTAAGATCAAAAGCCTCCCCTGCTGATTCCATTATACAGAGTGCCACTCTGCACTGCACTGAGTGGGCAGTGCCAAGTGCCGTTGGTCGGGATGCCAGGGTGCCATGCTGAGACAGCAGGCAGGCAAGCGCGAGGTCTGTGCACACTAGCGAAGGCAGGAATCGTTAACATTCTTGGGGCTGTGGAGAGCGTCATGCGCCGTCAAATCCACACACCCATGATCAGATACAGCGAGTACAATTAAATCATCTGTCAACAGCAAGGCCTACAATTTAGGGATGGCGTCTAATGGCCCAAGAAATAACCAACCTACCCTGGCGACACCTCGGTTCTGACACTGACATATCAATAACCCAATTAATATAACAATTATGTACACAGCTGAACCAAACACCCCCCCCTCCCCCGACATCATACAGAGGCTAAATCCAGGATAATTGTTCAGAGCATGCCATTTAAGTACCGACTGAATCTCTTCCTAGATTATTAACATCAGCGACAGGCTATTTCATAGCTGTAGAGGCAGAATTCTTGATGACTATTTGGAACATTACGAGGGTAATACTAAAAATATGGTACAAAAATCATAAATATGAGCAATGCATAAAACAATTTGAATAATCTTCTAACATATTGCTGAACTGCTACTTTAGTAAGCAAATACAACCGTTGATTGTGGCTCATGGTATACTGACATTATTGCAGGGCTAATATGAGTGACGGTGGCAGGAAAAATGGTCGCTTCTTGCTGATATATATATATAAAAATAAAACAACATAGCAAAGGAAAAAAACTTAAACATAGTCATTAACTATAATATCTTTAAAATTTATTAAATGTCCTTCTGTGCTTTAGTTGAAGTGGAATGTTTCATGGCACTGTACAATAAAGGGAGACAGACTGTGCTATTATCGATTTCCACAAGCACAACAGGCAATCCAGCCAGAACCAAATCTGAGTCAAAAGAAAAAGAAAAAAACTCAAATGTTTCTGAAACGCCTGGTGTCCTGTCATTCATATGAGCCTGTACATTGCTAGATTAACCAGCGTCCTTTTGAGGACCCTTTGGTCTCTGTCATAAAGCTCATTGAGAGCACAGGCTCCAGTGTGTTACTGAGGATGGGGGAATTAAAACGACAAAGCAGGCGTCCTGTCACCCTCACGCCTGACAATAGGCATCCCGTGTGTGTGTGCGCGCGCACAATCTCACGCATTCGCTCATGTGCAATCCACCCAAACGCACGCTTAAATTCAGCAGCACACACTCTTTTTTTTGTTTTTTCCACAAGTACTTCACACTGGCATCTACGCACACACAGGCTAATAAAAACACTATCCGCACCACAAGGTGATCCATTTAAAAAGATATTTTTTTCTTATAAAGCTTTCCGCATAAAGACTGCACGATAAAAAAAATATAATACAACTCTTAAAACCATTTTTTTTTTTTTTTTTTACAAAGAAAAATTTAATCA
>VUQR01022421.1:61607-80172 GCA_015108515.1 Hemichromis elongatus
ATTACATTCTTGAATTAATTTAAGTCAGGGAGGCATTTCATTTCATATGTGAGAGCACTTGCCTGAGGTGCAATTGAGTGCAGTACAAGATAATAACAGGGATGGAGAAAAGCCTTTCTTGTCGGTGTCAGTTTATACAGAACAATACCCTTGACTGTCAGTTTATATTACTGTTTCACATGATGCTGACCTCTGTGAGAACTATTGCTGTTCACAGAAAATTAAATGAAAAAGAAAAAAAATGATCTCTGAAGACTTTTTTTTTTTAACAACTAAAGGGATCTGCACAAAGCAACAGCCAATGACGCTCGTCTTCTCTAACAATTAGTGATTAGAAATGATAAAGCAGCTGACCTCTGAGGTTGCTGTGCAGCCTAACAACTTAAAGCCCAGACTACATAATGCAATGCTCGAACGGTCTTGCTAATTTCCCCCCTGAACAGAAAAACAAACTCCACAGACTTTCTTCCAACCTCATATCACCTTTTACATTCAAAAGAACAACCAAATACAATAGTTTAGGAAAAAAAAAGAAGGAAAAAACTCCTCCCCAATCGGTGAGAACGTCTTCTGCCATCTGAGAGAGGAAACGCACCGCGTAAAATTCATACTGGTTTGGTAATATCTCCAGGGAGGGCTGCCGTGAGAATACAATGGAAGCGTAAAAATAGCAATGTTGCCATAATCACAGAATTAAATTAGCTTGGGACATAATTACCATGTTTGTTTGTTGTTATGCCTCATACACACATTCATATTTAGTACATGGCCCTCAGTTGATTTGATAAACAGAACGGGCGGATGCAGAGTGTGGTGTGGAGTGTAGTAAGTAATTAAATCGCTCATCTTCTGTCCTTGTGTGGCTGCTCTCTTGCCAGCCTTGCGTCAATCACCGGCATCTACATGCAACACGTCGTCTTGTATGCTTGAGCCTTAGCCGACGTGACACTAATTTATGCACTTAAATGTCACATGGGAGCAGGGGGATTGCAAATGCAAACTAAGTAAGCTGAAATTGGGCATTTGTATTCTGTCCATTCTGGGATAAGTAAGTTTTATTTCTTGGAGAGATACAGAGTCTCAGGCAGGGAGGTTTCTGTTGGTGAGAATCGGATAGCTGTGTTTGTGTGGACTAGTTGTGAAATTGTATATCACAGTCGTATCTAAATGAGAGCCACTTGTATTTCATTCAAGAGTTTCTTTTCATACTATGCCATACTTTTGCACCACAATAGTTAAGATGAAATTATCCTAGGAAGACGCTATTACTCTTTTACATTTTTGGGAGTTATAGCTACTCATTTGTTTTCCGATTAAAAAAAACAAAGAACCGTATATCTAATGGAGAGCATTAAGATTAACTGAATCATTCAATCAGTTTAGTGGTCAGATGGTTCAGGCCTAAATAGGAAAGAGGGGGGAAAGAAAATACTCTTCCCTCTACTGGCAAAAATGGCAAAGATACGTGCACAGTCCAAATTTGGGAGAAAAGATTGATTAATTTTTGTTATTATACTGAATATGAAAAGATTTCCCATATTCCACTGATATAAATGTTAATTTTAAAATTTAGGTAAAAGGTACTGTCAAAACTTATGAAACCATCTGCATAATTTTCTCTTCTATTGAGAAAGAGGGAACAAGATGTAGTAATCATAGACATTTGGTTGAAATACCATTAATAGCAGGTAAAAAACAAAACAAAAACAAAAACAAACAAAAAACAAACGCCTCTCAGGGAAGGAAACAACAACAACAACGAACCCGTCGCTAATGGCCATCTAACATCCCTTAATGGCAAAAGCTGATATCTATACTGACTACATGGACCATAGAGCCACAGAGGAGCACTCTGTGATCTCCACCCTTTTGCTCTGATTGCAAGGATTGGAAAACCTCTTTAGGCACTAAACTTATTTCATCAGTGTATTGTGTCCAAAATATTACGCAGATAAAACCCTTGAAAATGACCCCAAATCCACTGTTTTTAAACTGTCCTCTAGTAAATAAAAAAATAATAAATCCCAGGCACAGATTCTATTCTTACTCTAGATCCCGGACAATAAATTGCTGCAGTGAAACTGATATATTCTGTGATTCTGATGCATAAAGTAGGTCATAGAAAAAAAAATACTGGCAAATAAAAACAAGATTTTTGCTTTACATTTACATTACGAGGTGGGTTCTCGTGTTTAAAAGAGCTTAAATTTGTTTTTCAGGTGAGAAAAAAGTTTAAGTGGCTATCTCCTGTACTTATAAAGTTACAAGGGCCCAAAAAATCTGGGGAAAAATAGTACTTCATATGTACTTCAGGAGACACTAAAACAGAAAGTAGTCATTGTCTGATGGTTATTCTGAGGGATTCGTATGAACTGATTGATTTCATGGAATGAGGCTGGAAACAAATACAAATTTGTGGTGCTGAATCATCACCTTTTTTTCTTTTTACAGATTTAATAATTTATCTTGTTTCACTGTAGAGTTTGTAACTTTTCTTTTAAAACTTGGAGTAGCTACACATACTAACATACAGCATACAAATGGAACTTTGAGAGTGACCATTAGTGTACGCAGTGGACCTGTTGTTTTACCTATTCGTCTTCCAGATATGGATAGTCTCCTCATCCACATTGTTGTGTTTCAGCGCTTGCTCATCCAGGAAGTCAAAGAAATATTTGACAGCTGGTGGGACCACTGCCCCAGAGCACAGCACACTGCGGAAGAAGTCATCCACAAACTGCTGCAGTGTTCCCTGAAAGGGGCCACAAATAATGTGAGACAGGGCAGAGACACAGCGCGCAGCCAGAAATACCAGAGGGTCATCTATTTGCAATGAGAGTATAGCTATTCAAGTTTTTACTGTGTATTTTCAGCTCTTTCCAAAATAGCTTTAACTTGGAAAAACATTTGTTTGAAAAGCACAATTTTACTGTTTAGTCAGTATAACAGTTCCCTACTTACTGTAAAAATTGCATAAATGTTTCTGTGTTTGTCCTTGTACCTTTACGGAAAGGAGTCTTGTTAGATAGATCTCTGTAATGGCTTTGGTCATCGACTTGTCCTTTATGCTTCCTCGTTTCGATTTGATCTCATCCAGCTCGTCTGTTGGCCTCACCAAGTGAAACACTTTATCATCTTCCAACAAAGCATTTCCTATTGGAGGAAAACACCAGTGTAAACTTTCTTTTGACGATTCTACTTCTTATTTATTCATGCACATGCTTACAGGAAACATTCAGGCGATAAAAAACAAACACTGAATTTGAATGAGACTATCCAAGAAGAAATGCTAAACCATCAAATACTCGCAAATGTACATAAAAAAGCTGAAGATAAAAGGACATGCTATTTCTGCATAATCTCAAACTGTGTTATACATAAAACAATATGTATTAGCATGTTAATTGGTCGTGGGAATATTGACAAAAAACCCTGGAGAAACAAAACAAAGGCAGGAATTCTCAAGTACACATTTCATCTGTGTTCTCCTTAGTTCAACAAGTGTGTGTTTTTTGCACAGTATGCGTGTACTTAGAGATACGTACGCTCCTCGTGGTTTTCCTGATTCTGGTCATAGTTCTGTTGCGTGTGCTGCACTTTGGACAAAACTAATGTGGCGTTATCCCGCACCTGGAATGTACATTCAGTCATTTTGTTAGATGACAACACACACAACGATGCAAACTTCACACACCTTTGAATTTAATAGCTACCGTGACTGTGGTCAGCTGTGCCTTTTAGCACCCAGATCTAATTCCTAATCAATGCGAATGAGCGGACACGAACAGTGAGTCTTTATTGGGATATTTACAGCCCATTTTCTTTGGCGTCAACCCATTATTGACCCCACAAATACTGTGATTAGCGTTACCCTGACACAGCCAATGAATCTATAGGAGCCTCTGTTGTCTAAGAACAACAGCGAGACAGCAGGTAGGATGAAAGAAACTCGAGCACCTTTAAAAGAGGCGGATTTAAGTGGCTGAAAAGCAGAACAGGTAGGGGATATTCACGAGTGACCTTTATTTTCTGTGGATCAATACAGTGCCATGAAGATTTAGTGGCATTCTGTCACCACTGAGAGCCAACAAGACCAAACAAAGAGAAAGCTATGGGAGTTGCAGGTAAGAAATTAAAATTTGTAGGTGATATAAAACAAACAGTTTTTGGCTGATAAAAACAAAAAGTGAAGAATTTTATTACAGTGCTATTGTATAGCATATTCTTTGGTCCAACATTATTGTAAATGATCTATCTTGAAGAGCTATACACTCCACAAAAGTTAATGATGAAATCTTTAAGCAGCACTTTAAAGATAAAAGGGGGTTGTTTTTTCTCTTAGCTTCTACATAGCTTAGTAGTTACTGGCATAGCAAGGAGAGTGAAAACTCTGTGATGGTTGTTGGACTTGAACTAAACAGTCATATAAAAAGATAAAAGTATCTCTTTAATAATATTGCCCTTGAGAACATATTGCACATTTACTTTCTCTTGCTTTGGTATTTCATACATATTTTATTAAAAAAAAAAAAGAAATCTTCATATTGTATCCTCAGGTAAGGTCACATGTGAGCTATTGCATGACTGTAATTCTATACATTTATACAAAACAACACATTACAATGTGGCTTTGTAAGCAGAAAGATGTGTCCTTGTCATACATCTTGCTTATTTTTTTCATGGCTAAATGTAGGACAGCATAGAAAGACACATGAGACTTCTAGTATGCAAATTCATTTTTACCTAAAGGTAAGTTTAAATATTTATATAAAAATAAGTATTTATGTGTATACTTATTTATACTGACAGATTACGTAAAAATTGGTGGTAAAAGGTAAATAAATATTTCATTTTGGTGAAAAAAAGAAAAAACCACATACAGAAACTTACACATACGAATTGAATGTGCATTAAATGCTCATTGATTTACATCAGATACTGAACCCCAGTGATTTGGTTTTGTAATTTCAATTCTTATAAGTTCATATAAACTTTTTGCAGTACTCACGTTGTAGTGTGCCAGAGTATTGATGCGTCTCCACCTGCCTTCTTTCTGGGAGGTCAAATCCAGATCTGATAAAATCTGCCCTGTTGAGCCAGGGCGCCACTCTGTGATGAAGTCAGGATCAGAAAGTTATTCAAAGTGTGAGTTATCTGTGCTGTGGACGTAAAACATTTAAAATAAAATGATTTTTTTAAATATTATTTCAAATACTCAATTCCTGGGATGCTGCTCTCCTTTGGTTACACTGTAATAATGTGATCTTTAATAAATGCAGCTATCGGCTCAGTTATCTCTCAGGATTTAATGATGCATTTATTGAATTTGCCTGTTAGCTATATGGCTGAACTCGGGTGAAGAAGTCACAGGTTAGTGGTTTCTGCATAATTGAAACATAATAGAAAATTTTGCACCCAAACACATTCTGCATAACTGAGCCCACCACTGTCTGTGTTTCATTTACAACTAAAACCAAATACAAGGAAGTTAGCCTGAAAGAAGACAGATCTCTGCTTATCTAAAATGTATAAAGGAATGAGATCTACAGCATGCGTGGGAATAGAAAAATGACTTTGAAGTTAGAAAATGTCTGTGGAGCTTTAGCCTTTCAAGTCACTCCCCAAGGTTTCTGATTACAGTAGCGAGCATAGCTTTGTTTAGGGATGAACGATTCCTTCATGTTGCTGACAATGAATAAATTCTATGCTAAGTTGGTTTTTTTTATTCCACAAACTGAAATAAAAAGCTGTTTTATTAAAATAATAAAATATACTGAATAGATCTGAAATGAAATAATTATTCGCCCTCTCAGACAACTCACTTCTCATTAAATTATGAATTAATTTCACTTAAGACTGAAATAACAGTTACTATTTATCAATACTAGACGTTCCTGCTTTAGTTCATCAGCTTTTTTTTATTTTTTAGGTGACCCTCATTTACTCACCCAGGGTGACGCTGTCGACTTTGGGCCGCTGGGAGTATGGCAGGTTCCTGTACACCTGCTCAATGATCTTCTCTTTCACCTGCGAGATGGTGTCACAGTTCAGCACCTTGACGGGCGTAACATCCGGCCCCTCGCCTTGAACCAGCACTTGCAGAGTCTGACAAACAGAATCACACATTATTACCTCACGCTGATAACGTGCACCTACGTTATAATACAAACATGCAGAATTATTCAAACATGGTCAGAGCACCCAGGCACCCACCCACACATGCCAAACTCTATTTGGATGTTGTTGTCACGGCAACAGGCTTTCATAAGCACACAGGCGCACGGACGCAGAGACACACATTGGTGACACCTGACAGGACTCTTGGCCAGCTAATGACCAAAGGTCAGAGGGAGCAAACTCTGACCCGCCTCGCCTCTCACATCCAATTCTGTTAGAAATAACTGACCATTCAACGCTTTCAAATGTGAGCCAGGGAATACACTCACAATGGCAACCCTATCAGCCCAGCCGCATATGAAGTGCATAAGAGTAGCACGCTGTAAATTTAAGGCAGTAGGAAGCAATGAATCTGCTTTTGAAATCTCTCATGCGTTTTTTTCCCCCCTCCTCCCTGTGTAATTCAATCACAGAAAGCAATCCATCACAGACGGAGACGTGTAATTCAGCCTAATTTGATAATTGTCCTCGACAACGCCATTACCCATGGGTCTTTTTATTTGTGCTGACTTTAACAAAAAACAGCTGGGTTCATATTAGCTTCCATTACTGGGACACAATATCAAAATGAGACACGCGGGCATTTCCTGACTCCTGAAAGCTGCTCAAATGGACAGAGAGCAGGTGCAGGCTGCGAGGTTGAGGGGAGGTTGTGGAGGTGGCTTGTACTCCATACTTGTTCCCACTTGTAGGACTTTAACCTAAGCCACACATTTCCCTGCTACGCTGGAATGTGGTGCCTGTGTCGTTTCTGAGTTGAGAACATTGACACTGAAAATGGATGTCACACAAAAGCGGGCAGTCGCCTCAGGGCTTTTTTTTTTTCCGGGTGGTTACCACGGCAACTGCACAGTGTGTATGTGTGCGTGTTTGTATTGCTCACCAAGCACAAAACACCATGCAATCTTGAAGCAGAGTGTGCAGTTTTTATGACACTGAGTTTCTATATTTCTATGTATGAGTGTTTGTGAGGGGTTCTCTGTGTGTGTGTGTGTGTGTGTCCATCTCACCAGGACAGAGTACTCTACGTCGTCACCCAACAGGCCTGTGTCGTTGAGGGTGTATTTGGCTTTCTTCACTCTGACATCCACAGGGCCTTTCTCAATCTGGTGCTTGATGGCTTTGAACAGTTTGTACAAGGGCTCGCCTGCAGAGTCCTGATACACACACACACAGGCACGCAAAGCCATTTAGCTTGACACAGCTGTTGTAAAGAAGCTAATTGTTGTGATTAGCAGCTTAGAAGACAAATAAATTGGCACTTTTAACACGAGCACTAATGAAGGAAAAGCAGAAATCCGTAAAGTTCGCAATTTAATATTAAAGCATGTGATCGTACACTTTTTTCATAACTAATAAGGTATATTCACTCTTAAAAATATTGACTGAATAACAGATATATTTTTCAGACCACCGCTCTATACCATAAAGTTTATTGTAACACAGAACAGCTACCAACATCAAAACATATCAACCAAAAAGTTTTTTTTTTCAACTTGCATTACCTTCAAAAACTGGTAAAGGCAGATTGACATCCAGTTACACAGCATCCGTTCCACCACTGTCTCTGACCTGAAAAACATATTTGTTGGGGATTTTTTACTCTTATTGTGAAAATAAAATATATTTATTTAGTGTAAAATATTGTATATCAAGACACACAAAACAGACACTAGTATTGAAAAAGGTATTGGGTCACACCTTTTAATATTTGAATTCAGGTGTTTTCGCATAGTCACAGTCAGCCAATGGTGTTTCCCATTGGCTGACTTGAATAAAATCAAGCACCTAGCCATGAAGTCACGTGTGTGAACGAAAGAGCTCACTAAAATCAAGCATGGTACTGTAAGAGCATGCCACCTTTGCAACAAGTCACTTTGTGAAATTTCTTCCCTCTTTGACATTGCATGCAGAAATAATTGATAATGTTGCAAAGTGGAAGCATTTAGGAACCACAGCAACTTAGCCAAAACGTGGCAGACCACAGCAGGGCAGCTGAGTGCTAAGGTGCACTGCTGGTTTAACAACTGCAGATTCCAAAGTTCCTCCGGTATTAACATCAGCAAACCCTGCGCACAGCAAGCTTCCTGGCATGGATTTCCATGGTTGAGCGCCTCCTGTAGGTGTAACATGTACGCAGCCCAGTACTTTTGTCTATATAGTGTTTGCTGATAAAAGGAAAATCTACACTACAGAGCCTCTGAAGATGCAAAATATGATTTAACCTTAGATATATATGGTGTGAAAAAGTGTTTGCCACTTTCCTGATTTCCTATTTTTTTGTATATTTGTCACACTAAAATGTTTCACATCACCAAACAAATTTTAATATTAGACTTGCAGTGTTAAATGAAACCACAAATTCTGCTGTCCAGCAAAACATCCTAAAGGAGAAGGTCCAGCCATTTGTTTGTGCCCTCAAGCTGAAGAGAACTTGGGTTCTGCAGCAGGACAATGATCCAAAACACACCAGCAAGTCCATGTCTGAATGGCTTAAGAAAAACAAAATGAAGACTTTGGAGTCCTGACCTGAATCCCATTGAGATGCTGTGGCATGACCTTAAAAAGGCCATGCCACAGCCTTGTTGGGCCAACCATAGCAGCAAGGTTGACCCAACCAGTTTTTAGGTTTAGGGGCAATAACTTTTTAAAACAGGGCCATGTAGAGGTTTTAATTCCCCCCTCCTCCAATTATAAACACCTTCATTTTGAAATTGCATTTTGTGTTTACTTGTGTTATGTTTGTCTAATATTTAAATTTGTTTAATGGTGTGAAACATTTAAGTACGACAAACATGAAAATTTGGAAATCAGGAAGCGGGCCAAGACTTCTTCTTAGCGCAATATAAAAAGGCCTTATGACTTTTATTATTTATTTACAGAATAAATAAAGGCTTTGACAAAGAACATAGTATAAATAATTGCACATTATCTTTTTTTAAATCATCTCGTGGGACTTTAAGGGCCTCGAATTATATACAGCTTGTCAGTGTCAAGATATTTTTATTTTAAACTCATGTCATTGGTCACTTGACAGATATCCCATCAAAATGTCAACTATCCACTGGTGATGCCCGCTGATGCACATAGCATGCCTAATTAGATGTCTTGTATATAAGGAGGCCTGTTTTGCCACAATGGGCTAATCAGCATAATGAGCTTCTCCATTGGGGGATAATTAAGATGTGTACTTGCATAACAGTCAGTCACAGCGTGCCTAGGCACAGCAAATAGTTCAGATCACAAAAGTGGCCCTCAGAAACGATGAGCAAATGTGCCGTCAGACAAGTGTGTCCTGCTGAGGGAGGAGAAGCAGTAGTCAACGGATCACTTGACCTTGACAAGATCATTAAACAGATCAAAGAACACCCATATCTGGAGTTTTGTTTCTTAAGGCTATTTACTTCAATCAGATTAATAAGCTGAATGTTTATGGACTCAAATTTCATAAAGATATTCTGAAATTTTGCCCAGGAAGAATATAGCAAGCGATTACTATTAAAAATATCAAATCAGTGACCAAAAAAAAACAACTCACCAGTATCTGGCCAGTTTTTAAAAGTATTGGTTAGCAAAAAAAATAATTAGTTATTATTTCACACCAACCTGAATTTGGCAAAAACTCTCCACTTTGCTAGAAGGTCCAACCATTAAAATATAATTTGGGTTAAACTGATTTGGCTCAAGTACTAAAGCTGATCTTTTAGTTACAATCAGCAGGGATAAGAAGGAGAAGAGTACAAAGACGAGACGAAAGAGTCCTGCACATTTTACTTGGATTACAATGAGGAGAAACAAAAAAAAGGGAAAAAACAGAAGGATGAGCAGATGGAGGAAGACTGGAATAGATGGAGCAGCAGTCTGGCTCTTGTGGACTACAGTAAGTCTTCATAAAATTCAACAGAAAACATGGCAACAGAATGAAACAGTCCGCTGCATTCTGAACTGAATCCCAGTCCGCCTCAACTGGTTCGGATCAGTGCCAGAGTTGAGCGACTCGGATTCAAAACTGCAGAAGGAGAACATTTTACAATCTCAGAGCAATCGCTGCGAAACAAAAGTCCAGCCAGAAGAGTGGCGCCGAGAGGCTAGACTGAGGCAGCAGCACACAGACCTAAGTAGGTTAGCATGCAAAAAAACAGGTATTTACTGTTACAGTTTTGACCTACATAACAAATTTGGCTAAGGTTAATCTAGAAAGAGGATTATGAATGATTGCACCAGATTTTTAAGGTGATGAATGGGAAGTAAGCACCAAAACATTTTGGATTCAAGCTGTGTAAAAATGTTGTGCTAATTAAGCCTGAATACAAGAGAACCACTAAGAAGCGACAGAGTTGGTCCACACTCACCTGCGCAGCATTAGTTTGGGGTTCTTGCTGTTGACATATTCCTCCATCAGCTCCAGCAACAGTGTTCTCATAATGTCAGTGTAATATTCCAGCTTCCCATGCAGAGCTACGGTTAACAGGGAGGCAAAGTAAACCTTGGCCCGGGCGTTAAAGTCATGACTGTGCTCCAGGGTACGGATAAACTGCAAAAACACAAAAATCACACACACGCACGCAGAGAAACAGGAGGCAAATGATGAGGTGAATTAATCACTGTGATGAAGCACACACAGAAGCAAATTCAACATAATATGCTTTTAAATGATCAAAAGACCAATGCTAGTGAAAATTATAATTATCAAGGTAAATTTAGTTCTGCCCTGTAAAATACTGTGGCTTAGAAATGATACCAATTAGTGTAAGAGGAATCACCCCACAAGTGCAGTTAGCACCTCAGAGGCTGTTTCTGTGCCAGCAATATTGGATTAACAGGAATCTTCACACGTCTCTCCCTGCTATGTCCTCTGCCTCACGCTTGTATTGCTGCAGATACACCGCAAAACTGTAACACACTACAGTGCTCAATTTAAAGGAAGGGGGTGGCTTAAAGTTAGAATAGATCTTTAAACTGTGTGGTCTATAGCCCATTTTAAAAGCACCATCAATATAGTATCATATAAACATTTAGCTAAGTAGCTCAAGGTAATGGTGGCTGGATCTAACCTTTTTTTTAAAAAAATAAATAAAAAAAAATCCCAACACACTTATTATCAGATAAACTAGTGAGAAAGAAAACCTTCCCTGCATTCATCCTGCTGCCTTTCAAGATTATTGTCTCCCACCCTATTACCACAGCCACCTCTTGACTCCTTGTGCCACAAAACTCGACTGTCGTCTGAATACGTACAAAAGAGCTGTATTGGTACATTCAGTAATTTACTTCTTTCATTACACAAGGCCACTTTAGTTCATTCAAAAACAACTCCACAACCACATTTGTGATTTTCTCAGTAAATCAGCTAATGCCTAGATTCTATGCAGTGGTGCAAATCTGGTGACCTCAGAGGAAATTGTTAAAAATGCAACACTGCCGCTTTTAAAGTCCATTTATGGTATACAGTATGCTACATCTCAGGAATAAATAGGCCAATCTTTAAATCTGTCTGTCTGTTCATCACCCTTCACGACGTCTGTTTGGCCGCTGTGCTTGAAACTTGATGCTTGAGGACTCTGGTATTGATGGTGAGTTGATGGGTTTGGATTCATTTGGATGAGCAGTTAAAAAAAAATGCATTTTAGAAATAAGCCTCCAGTGACTGACATTTATATAACATATGAAGTAACATTAGCGATTGCATGTCTAAATTTAGACTGACTGATGTTTCATAAGAGCCTAAATCTGTGCGAGCTGCAAGCTGAGTCTTTACTGTGCACTAAATGTTAAAGTCATAATGCCAAAATGATCCAAGCTGCATGATATTTAGCAGGTATAATAGTCTCACATTACTATCATCTCATGTAATGTTAATTAGCATTTGCCATTTAGCACTAAAAACAAACTACAGCTGAGGCAGATGGGAATGTCAATATTTTTTTTAAGTACTTCTTATTGTGTTAACCCAAATTAGTTGAAATATTCTTTCTGAGCCTACTGTAGTTTGAGAGGAAAAGTCGGTGGAACACCCAAGTTTTTCCGAATTAACCTGCGGGGTACAGTAATGTCTGTGCAGTCTGTCAAGCAACCGGCATCACTTCACTCAGACAGGCAAATTCCAGACTGCTGGTGGTATTATTGGAAAAGTTAGAGGGATCACAAAAAGCCATCCATCATCCAAGAATCATAAATGTCTTTGTAAAACTTGATAGTGTACCAACTGACTCTGACATGCTCAGAGTCCTGGTGCCAGTGAAGCTAAAAAGAAAGCTTTGAAAATCTAGATGTATCCAGGATTGTTCAGTGTTTGGTGGTTTGGTTTTTGCACAGTTATAAAGGACTACAAAGTCTCTGTAAGCAGGCATTACTGGTCCAAGCTCATAGCTGACAATTTGATGCTGTGTGTGCAGTATAATTACATTAATGAGGAATGTCTTGGAGTTCAGGAGGTTGGAGAACTGGTTGAGTGCCTGAATCACGGTGGCCCTGCGAGCTTCAGGGATATCTAGCTTCCCTGTGATCATCACGTCATTGGCACCATCCTTAGAGGGCAGGAAGAAGACTCGGTCTGTATACGTCTTGTAATCCAGGAAAGGGATTCGTCCCTCATTCAGGTCATTGGTATGGTCCTCCATCTCAATCATCAAGTCTGCAAGAAAGAAACAAAAAGAACCACATGGTTTCTTTTTAATAAGCAACTCTTGTCACTTTCACACTGCTCGTCTGTCTCAATTACGATGCTGCAAGAGGCAGAAAATGGAGAGCGTTGCCAGGAAAATGGTTTCAACAGTGCAATATTGTTTTCTATTAATGTTACTGCAAAACTGCTTCTAATAATGATGATAAGATGACATTGAGTGGGAGAATTCATGCATTTAATCAGAGCTATGAACCAATTCATTACTTTACAGCTTTTTAGAAACACGGATCCTCAGAGGGACATTAGCAATATTGTGACGCTTCTGCACAGCTGCACAGTTTATACCTGTGAATTCCTTCTTGCAGCGGTCTCGTACACTCTCCTCCAGGTTCTCAAGCTGGTGTTTCACTTTTTCATACTCCCTCTCTGCCTGCTGACTCTTCCTCCTGAATAGATTAAACACACACACACACGGAAAACACATCATGAAAATAAGGCCAAACAGATGAATGTACTTTTCTTTTGGCCACTAAATTAGGTGCAAGGTACCAATTAGTTCTTATAACGCAGTTGCTGTGCTCCTAATGATTACTTATGAATATGAACATATTTCTTGCAACAGACACGTAACGAACAAAGTCCCTTTTACAAAAACAAAAAAAATTAGCAAAAACAATCCAGAAAACGCTTGGACTGACTGGAGAAGTATCTGTACTCTTAAAAAATAAACACAATCCTGCTGCATAAAGTTAACCTAAAACAGCTCATTTCACCTGTAGCAGTAGATGGAGATAGTGATGATAAGCAGCATGGGCACAATGACAGCAGGGATGATGATGTAGGGCGGGAAACCATTCTTCTTCTCGTATCGCACCAAGCCGACCATCCATTCCCCTTTCCCAAACTTGATCTGTAGAAAAAATAATACCTGGTGAATATCTTATAATTTGCACAAGCTCCCCACATTTTAGCCAAATGTAGCGTCAAAGGCAAAGACCAGATGATGCCGGGGAGGAAGTAGAGAGATTGAATCTAAATGTAAATAATTAAGATTCCAACAGTCAACTCAGCTAAAGCAGATCTTGCATGTTAAAAGTATTTTTTAAAGTGTGTATATTCAGGTTGGTAGGGTTGCATAAAGAGGATAATTACATAAATGTACCAAGTCTGACACGTTATCAACAGCAGCAGATACCAGTATAAAAAAAGCTGGATTATAGTCTAGCAGTGTCACTTCTTTATGTAGCCACTGGCATATAACAATAAGAATTACCCAGGGAGAGGTATGGTATTCATCATAGTTGTGGCTTACCTATAATTACAGGCAATTATAGGGCCTGTAGCTACATGAAAATTGTTCAACCACTGGAAAAAAAAAATTGCATCTCAAATTGTATAGACGATATGCCGGGAGAAGAACAGTAAAGGTTCATGATGCATGCATGCTCTCATCTTCAAGTCTGTGTATAGATCTGCAATGGTCCATTTACTCAAGTACTTTGCTGATGTACACAGTTGAGGTACATGTACAAAGATAAAGCATGGGCATGAAAGATTTCTTTGCTCAGTTTTAGTGCTGTATTTTACTCCACTATCCATTAATCTAATAGCCTCGGTAGTACCTTGTGTCCTCCGCTTTCATTCTTATTATTTCTTTATTTATTACAAACCAAACAATATTAAATAAAAAGGAAAGAAAAAAACTAGTAATTTGTCTATTATTCAAATAAATGGCTAAAAAGAAGCTAAAGCTCCAGGAGTAAAATTATGCTCGTGTGTAACGCATGAGTTATACCAGTGAAATTATAATATAACAGAAAGGAGCCTTTATCCATTACAGACGATTATTTTGAGTCCTTAAAGTTCAATCTTGTGATATCTTTAAAACTTTACCGTACTTAGATTTTACTTATGAAGCAGTGATCTTACAATGTTGCATTAAAACTTTCACTGAAATAAATGATCATCAGTCACGTCTCATCTGCTTGTGTGCTCTGACCCATAGCTCCAGATCCTCAGGCCCCGTCTCTCTACGCTGACGTTTGGAGCGCGTACGAGCACGAGGCTGGGTTACAGGTGGGTCCAGGAACAGCTTTTCATCCTGAAGGGTGTTGACCGCACACTGAACGTCGCCTACGAAGGCTTGAGCTTCTTTAGCTGTCATCGCTTTGGAGAATCCCCGACCCTGCAGGGGGAAGAGTGAATGCAAGGCTCTAAGGGCAGTGACTGAAGTACATGGGAGAGAAATTATTTAAATGGATCCTATGATGAGCACTGAAAACATTATCGGCAGCATTTTATGAGTAATGGGTGGGAAGTGTGCTGTATGACAGCTCCTCACTGCTCCAATATGAGCAAAAAAGTAATTAAAAAGATAAAGATTGGAGTTACTGTAAGCACCTCACTCTCAGTAATTTCTTGAGATTTTGCAGCACACTAGTGGATCTACAGACATTTAATTATTCTAATGTGGGCTGGAAGAAGGTGAAACCAGCATCAGTTAATCAGCGTCTGAGTAACTGAAAAGGTTTTACAGATGTTTTGCATATGACTTTCCCAACAAGTGTGTTGTTTACCAACAGAAACTTTAAGGTGGTATACACTGGAAGCTTGAAACAGCCATAAAAAATAAGTTATAAGAAATATCCATTCATTTTCTGGCTCCGGCTTCTTAGTGGTTTTGTTTGCTGCATATCTTTGCCTTTTGTGACAATGCTCTATTGCACTTGTCAAACAAAACAAGCAATGTGAAAGTGTCACCTTGGACTTTTTAAAAAGAGGTGGCACCCTTGAGAGGTAAAAAATAATGCTGCAAAATATGTAAGGAAATAAATCCATGATGATAAAAAGACTAAAAGTGAGAGAAACCGGGTTTTTTTGTGTACATACCGTCTGATATCGACAGCGCAAAGTGCCAAACTGCTTTTCAAAACCAGATTAGCTATCGTAAAGATGAACATCGCCATACCGCAGCTAAAACAATAATGTGTACCCTTGGGTAGACTTGGAGGGCTTTTCAACCATTTGGCTTAACACCACTTAAAACAAAGCTTTGTTTAAATGGGGCCTCTGCCCCCCAAAAAACACTGCATGTTTTCAGATAAGTGTTACGAAACTACTCTTTGTCTAAACACTTGGATGTGCCTTTTCTGGTGTTAATCATTTTGTGACTCTGCAGTATTTGTCATAAAGCAGTTTTACAGCATTATACTAAAAATGTTTTTATTGTAACATAAAATGAATATTTTTTTAATTGTTCATTAACTGCAGCTGCTTTTTAGAAAAAAATATTTTTTACTTCCAAGCCAAACTGTTCACTGAGCTCAAATGACAAATGTGGAGCAAATGCAACTCAGCATCTTTTCCATTTTTTTTCCTCAAGTCAGATAATAAGACAGTTTGTCTTAATTAGGACACACAGCTGACATCGACTCTTCAGGAAAAAAAAGAAAAACTGCAACTGCATTAAAGCGACCTCATGGTTTTACTCACTTTAACAATAATTATGCTGCTCTGTGGTATCCTCTTGTTTACAGTATTGAAGCTGGGGTTAGGGTGGTAGTAAAAGGGCTTCAGCTCCTTTTCCCAGTTGTCCAGTTTGATGACTGTTTTCAAGTGCTGGTTTAAGAAGCCGTTCACTGTTGGAGACTGAAACCGGATAAGTGTGTCGTTCTTCTCAACGGCAAACTGAGGTGGATTAGAGGGACAGTAAAATATTACACAAGTACACAAACAAATACAAGCATGAAAAAACATGCAGGAAATTACAATATGGAAAATATGGGGCAGCACTAAAAATAATAATGCAAACACTGGGCGTTACTGGAGTGAATATAATACACGGTAATAGACTGTGGGGGGGAGAAAAAGCTTGTTTTGGTACAATGGGGAAGGTAAAAATATGTGCGTCTTTTCAGTCATTCTATTAAAATCTCAATCTTCAATCATAGAATGAGGCCTCTGATGAATCATAACTCACACTGAGTCACTCCTCCACTGCCTTTCTATACTTGTTTGTGATTAACTGGACTGATGGTGATATTTCTGTCACTCTCATTGTTTTGACAGTACGTGCATGACAGCTAAACTCCACAGTTCTACAAGTAGGTAAAGTATTTCAACAGAACAAAGCAAAGGCGTCAAAATGTCACCATTAATACATAACAGAAAGATCGAGAACACCCATTTTAAATTTCCACACATAATAGTATTTCCTATGTTTTGCTATCTAGTATGTGGTGTAACAGTGTAGTACATCCTGTGTTTGGGATTCATCCTCTGGCTACCCATGAATGCCTAAAGACTTTCTAAACATGTAAATAGGTGGCTGGGAAACATTTTGACACTAAACTCTAATTGGGATGTCATTGTAAAATCACTCGCTCTAAGTCAAATGTTAATTTTAACACAAGTGACAAACTTCAGAAAATGAGGCTAATAATTAGTTTATTTAAATCTGTTAACTTGACATTTGTTGTTTTCTCTGAAATATTGCATCTTTGAAATAGTGATTCATACTGGACTAAAATTGGTTTAGAAGTAGAAACAATAGAAATATGTGTAACACTAACAATTTTAGATACTCTTAACTTTCTGCAGAGACTAGTCTCTCTTATGCTGATTGTGAGCAACTGAAAGTTGCTCATCACAGATGTCTCAGGCATAACAATATCAAAACTATAATTTCTTCAAATTCTCCCCTTCTAAAAATCTTGCAAATTGCCCATATAAAGGCATTTTAGATATATTTACACTCAGTACTATAACATGCCAAATCTCTGTTTGTCTGTCCATATACTCCTCCTACACAATCAGGATTCAGCATCCACATGTGGTACAGAAGTAAATGTTATCTAGATATGATAGATTTGACAATATTATGTTGCCTAGCATCCACCTACAATTGGACTGCAAATGACCAACTTTTTGCATGTATGCACATAAAAAACCTAATAAAAACATTGTATCGTTTTCATTTGACAGCAGTAATGTCTAATTTGCATCCACTAAATGGGCCTATTATGGCATCTATTATGACAACATTACATTACCTGGCAACCACCTGACCAACCAACAGACTACAATTACATTTATATAGTAAAGGAAAACTAGAGAACTGCAGGGGACCCACAAAAATAGTTTATTCTAGTTAGAGAGTGTATCAAAAGTTTAATGTTGGATAAATCACTATATAAATGTGCCTGAAACAATGAGATCTGAAGCTATGCCAATTAGTCCAGTCTTCAAAATAATTTTTGATGTCATTAACATGTATGTGCGGTTTTTCGCATATTTGTAAGATGCCAGTTGGTTTTGTTGTGATTTATCAAACTGTAACCGCCAGTTACGTTTAGGCGGAGTGATTTATGTTCAAAGTGATTTATGTTTAAAGTTGCTATTCGTTGCTATTCGTTTACAGTTGCTTAGTGACCACTGGCCGTTGTTAGTATAAATGTGACATCTGTAACCGCAACAGATTATTGTAACTGTTGCAACCGATGAAGCCGGGCTGGTGAGTTCCTGCCTTGTTAAAGTTATAGATAAGTTAAAGTTATAAACATGACTGTAATCAAACTGTACTGTCATTAATGGGAATGCTTTATTGATGTTGTATGGTTGTTTCTTTCGTGTCTTTCAGTTAATTACCTTTTGGCTTCTGGAAGAGTTCTGATTACTGTACTGTGCTGTAGTTTGTATTCGTGAAAATAAAACTCGGAAAATCAGTAATTGGATGTCTGAGCCTGAGTAAGACACAGTCACATC
>VUQR01022422.1:3007-16606 GCA_015108515.1 Hemichromis elongatus
TTATTTTGAAAGTCCCAGTCTGTTATCAGTGTGTCTAGCCTCACTCGTCTCGTCAGCCCCTATTCCTCTCAGCTGTGTCTTCCTCCTGTTCTCTATCTCCTGATTACTTCCCTGTGTATTTAAGCCCTGTGTTCTCCTGTGCTCCCTGTCGCGTCCATCCATGCTGTTTGTTCCGTCCTGCGTGTAAAGTTAGTTTCTTCCCAGTTTAGTTAGCACTCTGTTCTGTTCATCCTTTAATAAATCTGTTTGTTGAGTACCTGCGCCTCTGCCTAGCCTGCTTCTTGGGTCCATCCTCCCTGCCTGTCTGCACGCAGCCATGACAAAAATATTGTAATGATCAATTATCATCTTTTTTGCAACTGGTGATCCTCGGTGTCTCACACTGGAATACTTTCTGGGTTTTTGTTGTCAGAAAACTAAAACAGAATACAGAATTTGTTTGCAATAAAGAACCAAGTACTGCTGCTTGGTGTGGAGCGGAAAAAATAGGAAGATTATGAATTGATCCCATTTTTAAAAGATGTCTTGGTTCTGTTCTGTCATGTCATTTTAATTGTGGCATATATGGCTTGGACATTTGGGATGGTCCTGAGGTCTGTAAACATTTTTGTTCAACAAGTGTCAGACTGTCATGATAGTATTAAAAATAATAATAAATATTAACTGTAGTTTCATGCCTGTTCTCTCTCTCTCTGTGCGTGTGTGTGTGTAGGACCTGAGGAACCAGCTGTATGAGTCGTACTATCTGAACTTCATCTCTGCCATCAGTAGAAGTAAACTGGAGGACATTGCCAGTGCCGCTTTGGCTGCTAACGCTGTTACCCAAGTCACCAAGGTTACGTTCTCCCTGTGCTTATGAAGCTTTCCTTTTCGCTGCAGTGACAACTATAAATGTTTCAAATGCAAAAATATTTCAATAAGGCAAAAGCTTTTAAAAAAATGTTGTTAAATAAAACAATTCAGAAACAAACAACATTACACAAATGTAAATCTTAAAATATTTATTTGATTTATTGTTATTATTGCTGGATTGTGGTAATTATTTTTTCTTCCTTCTCTCTGCAACTTTGCAGCACGATGTATATCAGCTCAGTATCACAGGTCACCGAGCAGGTGACTCTGTTACATTATTGTGTCCAGCACTAATTAATCAGGCTGATATCTTTGTGTGTTTCAGGTGTTTGATCAGTATCTAAACTTTATCACTTTGGAAGATGATATGTTCATCCTCTGCCATCAAAATAAGGAGCTCATTTCCTACCATGGTAAAACAAAGACACACACACACACACACACCTTTCTGTCTTTGTGACCTAAATGTAAGTTGAAGCTTCAAACATGCGTAGTAGGTTTTTAGATGTATATTATTGTTTTCTTTATTTGTATTTATTTGTAGAACATTTTGATTAAGTGATGTTTCAAAGGGTTTCATGGAAGAAGTTAAATATGAAGATCAGAAATCAAGTGAAAATATAAGACAGACAACATTATAAGATTATAAGACACACAAAGGAGTCCTTCTAAAGTATTTGATTTTCGCCTGACAATCCATAGTTTTCATAAGACGTCAGACCGGGTGGGACACGCTGACTTGGTGGGAAAAACAGTTCTTTGCTCTCCGGTCCTTTGAATATCTTTGAGTTTAAAAAGGCCAGATAGTTGCTGTGCTATTGAATGCACCAATCACTGTGAATTTACAGCTCTCGGAGGGGAGCACACATCTCCTAACCCTGTCTTACAGGTTTACCTGACCTGGAAAAATACTCATTCAGCTTTACTGTAATGACAACACAGCATTTATGTGACAAATTAATAGGAACTTTTCTGGCTCTACGCTCTAAAGGTCAAGACAACAAAATGTAAGACGTGTGGTGGGTTGTTTAAGCTAGCTATGTAGCACTTACCTTTGTTTTAATGATGAACAATTTCTTCACCTCCCACACGCTGGTATCATTTGATTAAAATAAACATTTGTGGAAACCAGAAAGCTCCAGTACAGCACCCACAGCCTGGGGAGAGGAGGTTTTGACAACATCAATTTCCCCCTCTCCTTCAAAGCAGTGAACACTGCTAGTAGCAGATGTCACAGCCACAGAAATAGTTTTTTTTTTCCAGCACAGTTTGTAGTAAACTGCATGCCACAAACCTTAGAACAATGGGTTTGTGTGATTCATTTACACTCTTCCAAAATCTTTGTGCTCTCTAGTGGAAACATATGTATGCAAAACATGGACTAAAAGTACAAAATACATAGTACACATACACACTTCATTGATATCTACTATAAATATTATTACACTTCCATTAAATCTAATTTAAAGCTTCAGCTAAAATATCAACAGGATAGCTTCACATTGCAGAACTAGTTTATGATGAACTGATCTGTGTTGTGATGAATGGTGGTTTATTGCACATAATTAGTATAAACCTGAAATCCATGTATCAAGAGTTAAGCTCTCATATGTGTAGATTAGCAGAAGAGCACGATGCATTCTTTATTATTATAATTCCTGATGGATATGTATGTGTAAAGAGAAGTATCTTTTCTGTTATTTCATATTGCGTGTACTGACATTTATTAAATTCAAAAGAAATAATCTGACACACAGACAGCTTTAGTCAGTGAAACCTGAATGGCAAACAAACACACTGATATTTAGTGAATATAGCTGCCTATACTAGACGTAAGCTGATGACTAGAAGAGACATCTTGTTTTAGCTGCCACCTTTTCTACTTAAATAAAGACAGAGTATGTGTTTCTCCTTTGCCTTGTTTTCACACCCGTGCAGCCATCAACAGGGCAGACATCCAGGACACAGACATGGAGGCCATCATGGACACCATTGTAGACAGTCTCTTCTGTTTCTTCGTTACTCTTGGTGAGTGTGGCTCATAGAATGAGACAGCCAAGGCATATTCTGATATCTGTGTGGTTACAAATTCAACTGGATTTCACAGATCTGGATTTTTTTTCTTAGCAGTAGAAAATAAACATCAGCTTCTTGGTGAAACTGATGTTTACTTTTTAGCTGAAGCAGGTTTTTCACATCGGTGTGTTACTGTTACAGACCACTAGATGGTAATGTAATCTTTTTTTTTATTATCAGGGTAAAAACTCCCTCAACCCTGTCAAAACCACAGTAGCTTTGCTAGTTTAGAGTAAGGACAAATTGGCACAATACCACAGTGGCCAGGTCTGTAGATGGGAGTGGAAGTCTTTTAGTTTTCTGTTAACAGCTTATAATCACAAAAGCAATCAGTCACTTCACTAATGAACAGTATTTTACCCCGAGTAAGCATACAGTTTCACACATGGCAATTCAGATCAATGAAAGTCAGATGAAGAAGAATTAATATGCTTTTCATGTAAGGGTGAACTCTTTTTTTTCTGGGGATTGTGTGTTGGCCTGTAGGTCGGGACAGCTGTTCACTGGATTGATCTGATTTAAACTAACATTCAGCTGGAATGTCTTTCTGTCAGTAAAACTGACCCTTAGTCAGATTTTATTTGTAAAACTGGTCTAGTCATTTTTAGACCACAACATCACTATAGTCTTTGAAGTTTTGTTTAATGACCTTAAATTAAATCATTTTTATTAAATTCTTATTAAACAGTGAACCAAGCGGTGATGTTTCATTGGAAGAAAACATCTCTATGAATTCTGTTTGTCTGTAAACCATCTTAAACTTCTAATTTAATGATTCTGTTGATAAAGATATGTGTTGCTGTTGCTTTGGCTATTTTTTTTTAATTATATCATTATATTTTTAATTTTTTTTGTTTGTTAAGTATAATGAGACTTAATTAAAATGTGTTGTTGATGACCAGGTGCGGTCCCGATCATCCGCTGTCCTAGAGGAAACGCAGCAGAGATGGTTGCTGTGGTGAGTCCAGTCTAACATGTGAAAACCTCTCATTGTATCTCAGAGTATTCCTTGGATTGGACAAAAAAGGAATTCACTTTGCAATATGGCCTAAAGCTCATATTGTCAGTATAATTTAGTGGAAATATCAACGCATTGTGTTGAATTGTGTGCTTGTTTGTATAGAAACTGGATAAAAAACTGCGTGAGAACCTGCGTGATGCCAGAAACAGTCTGTTCACCGGAGACAGCATGACTGCTGGACAGTTCAGGTCAGCATTCTTAACGAAAATGTTACTTTTAGTAAAATTTTAAAATAAATATTGGGAATAAAAATATCGTGATGCCATTTTTCTTCTTTGTTTCAGTTATTATTTTAGTCTGTACAACTCTCATTCTGTAGTGCTGATAAAGCTAAATGAAGTTAAATGGTAGAAAAACACACAGTATAATACTATATATTATATATAATATATATTAGAGGAAGATCCAGATCGACTGTCAACATTAACCGTGAAAGATGTTTGACTGACTGTAATGTTAACATTGATAATATTGCTTTAGATATCCACTAAATAAAAGTAACCAGTATGGTTTACTTTAATTTTTGAGTTCGTGTGAGACTCCATCTCCCATCATGCAGCATTTTGTCTCTGGCATTTTAAATATTGGCCCTGTGTTTGAGTACACTTAGCAGTCTTATACTCTCCCCTCTAGCTTTCAGAGACCCCTGTTTGTCCTGGTAGATCGTAATGTGGACATGGCCACGCCCCTCCATCACACCTGGACCTATCAGGCTCTGATTCACGATGTGCTGGTAAGAAGTCAGTCACCAGAAATACTTGTGTTTTTCTTCTTGTCTTTGAAGCTGTAATACCATGTGGTACACTACAAACGTCATGGCAGTGTGGATCTTACACGCCGCCAACACCACAAACACAGCAGCCACTGCCATCACGTATTACCTTTTGATATTCCATTGGATGAGTTTTTGAAAAAAGAAAGATGTTATCATTATCCAACTTTTAAAGTTTTATAGTTGAATATATATGAAGACCAAAAGTACACAAGACATTTTCACATGGGGTTTGGGCTCTGTGGGGATTAGATGACTTCTAGAGTCAATTGACTATTAGAGAAACAGTAACTTCTAGCACGTCACTGGCCTCATTTTCCGTCTATGCTTGGTCTGTGACAAATGCTCCACAATCAGGGAAAACAAAAATGGAGCCGTACTTGCTTTCAAGTTCTCAATGGTCATTTGAGTTTTGATGCTACTAAGTGTAGCATGTCCAAAGATTCTGTTACAAAAGAAGGTCAAAGATGTATTAAGTTGGAGAATTGTAATTTCAGTATAGTATTAAGAAATAAATGGGCAATTCTCTGATTCCTCTACAGCTCATAGCACTCGTGGGTTAGCAGCCTAACAATCATTATGCCCTGTCCATCCTTCTGAATAAACACCCACAACACAAATTCTAGTCTAAAACTGATACAATCAAATTTGAAGCGAATAAAAATTAAAACTGTTTAAAAAAAATCATGAAAACAAGTAATTTATATAAAAATAAAATGTGTTTAAACTCTTTTTTAAAATATCAAAACCTTAAACTTCCGCTTTGGTCACACTTGTTGGTGATTAATTTAGTGCACTTGATTATCTGCCCCTGATTGTTATTTACCCTTTTCATTTCTGTGGAAGCACGGACGGTGTACCTAATTTCTAACACACACTTTTGCATTTTGGCTTAATTTTTGTTAAATAATAAACAGCAGTGTGTAGTGTGTTGAATTGTTCATCTGTGGTTGTATTTAGCTGATTTTAAGAGCCTCATATAAAGCTTTAGAAATGAAGCAGGGTGTATTTTCTTTTCTAATGACTGTATGCACATTATGTGGGCTTGCTGAATTCTAGTCACATTTTTGTGACTGTCAGAAACACATACCCCCACAACGCACACTAATTCTTGCTAGTGTGCTGTCAACTAGTGAGGTGTTGAGGTTAATACTGACAGCACTGGAATGTAAAGGTGAATGATGTGTTATGTAACATGTCATCAGCACGCACACACAAATGTGCTTGCTCTCACAAAAGTTTTGCAAATAAAGCCCAACAACCATCAAACTCTTAAGGAGTCATTGGTCTCATATTTATTCTTTATGACTTTCCCTTCAGCAAGTGCATTAAGATTTTTGTAAAGTCTGAATTTTGCATATCTGGTTAATGTCGCACAAATAAACTTCTAGATTAGATTTAATTAATATGGGAAAGGCAGACCTCATTGCTGGATAGTGTAGGTGTTTATGACAGCTGCTAGACAACACAAATAAAAAGTATATAACTGACAAAGAGGATAAAAGTCGCTTCAGAACTTACCTTATCTAGCCTGCCTCACTTATGGATGTTATTAGTCAATTTTAGCTTAGTTCTTGTAGGGATTATTTTGAAATTAGCATCTTGAAAGAAGTCAGAATCAGACAGTTTACTATAAATATTTTGAACATACTGATTTTTGTTGGAAGATAAAACAGTGTCAGTCTGCTTAAGGATGGATTTCTGTTTGTGGCCTCGTTTTGCCAGTAAGAGCTGCATCAGTCAAGAGTGCAGCATTGCCGACTCCACATCTCCATCTCTGTTTCCTTTAAACGTGACCACGCCCCCCCAGCAGGACACTGGATCTAACACCAAGTCTTTGTTACTATGCCTCCTCTGTTTTCATGGCAACAATAATATTATGGTTCTTGTCAGCCTTCGGTGGGATTTAGTGTGCTGGAACTAGCAACAATGTGCTGTAGGAAAGATTGTCTTTGCTCTGCAGCTTATTCCGGTTGTCTTTAACACACCAACACTTCTTCTTGGAATGGCTTTCCTGGATTCTTGATCAGGTTTTATTAGAAAAAATATATTTCAAAAAAACTGGATTAGTTGTAGTTATGTGATGAGCTCTAACATACCAAAATAACTGACTAAGAGCAATAAGAGGATAGTACTTGGACAAAATATTACCCAACAATACTTCTTGATGCGTGCTCAATTGTTCGTCTGGAAGTAGTTTTTCAGTGGGAGAAACATTTCCTCACTCATCCAAGTGACTTTTTCAGACCATCTCTAATTCATGGAGGGGGCCCAAGGGTACATCTTTTGCCAGCTTACAATGCTGTGATTGCAGCCAATTCCCAGCCCTCTGTGAATGGTAATCATGACCATTGATCAGTGGTTGTTGATCAATGGTCTTGAGAACTTGCATAAGTTTCAGTCATTATGCAAATGTACTGTTTATAAGGTTGGAGAAACCTGCAGTCAGCTGAGACTGAAGAAGTCACTTGAATGAGTGATGAAACGTTTCTCCCACTGAAAAACTACGTCCAGATGAAGAGAATCAACCTTTCGGGGAACCACCAATACTGAAAAAAAATGTTTTCCTGTATCCACCAGGACTTCCATCTGAACAGGGTGTTGATGGAGGAAGGTATGGGGGCAGAGCCATCACCTGCTGGTGCCAGACCAAAGAAGAAGAGCAGGAAGACCTACGACCTGACTGCCGCTGACAAGTTCTGGCAGAAACACAAGGGCAGGTCAGTTTCCGTAGAGGTGGTGTTTTGTTTCACTCTACATCATCATCATTTAGAGTAAAAATGCCAACAACTCTAAATTAAGCTTCATTCTTAAAAGGAGCCCTTATCTTTGACCTCTTTTGAAACATTTTAACAGAATTATCAGCAGTGAATTAAATTACATGTTGTTGGGTGTTCATTTAACTGCGAACGCGCGAAAGCCTCTTTTCAGAATTTGCAAGTTTAGTGTATGTTTAAGTGCAACTATTACGGGTTAAGAATAATTGAATACGTCCTTATAGTCCTGGTATTAAAGCGTGAATGCAGTAACAGACTGATTAGTTTAACGAGATGTAAGGATGGGCTAAAGGCGGCACACTTTTTGGTTCCACTTTATAGACTCAGTAAGTGCATACATTCAGTGCATGTGTTTTTTGTTTTTTTTCTCTGAAATTGCTTTCTACTAAACAAATACCAAATTTGTTTGGCTCCTAACCAATCACCCATTTTATATTAACATTCATAATGTCTGATTGACAGTCTTAAGACATCAAACCAAACCTGTTGACAGGTTAGGGAGTATCGATGTCTATATATGTGTATGTATCAGAACATTTTAACATTGGTCTCTATTCTGATGATGTCTACGTTTATCTGACAAACCCTGCATCTTCTCTACTGTGTGTAGCATTTTTCCCTTTGCATTTTTTTGAAATTATAAAGTTCAATATTTGGTTGTTTGTTACAGTCCATTCCCAGAGGTTGCAGAGTCAGTTCAGGAGGAGCTGGACACGTATAGAGCCCAGGAGGATGAAGTCAAACGGTTAAAAAGTATCATGGTAAGACTCACATATACAGCATGATACTCAGTATGGTACAGGCCAACTCGGGTTTCACAGTGTTTGAGGCTATGTCTGAGTCACCAAGTGAAGTCATATTCAGAGGTCAGAGTCACAGCAGTTTTTAGTTTCAGTCTGAGGTGATGTATCCAAGTTCGTGTCCAAGTTTTCAAGAAAATGTCTGAATCCCTTTTGGGCATGTGTAACCATCCGCTGTTATACTGAAAGACATTTGAGACGATATTGCATGGCCAGCAAGGTTATAATCACAATGCCTTACATGAAGACTATATGGCAAATTATGCAGTCCTATTTAAAGTGAATTGTAAACACCACAGCGTGATTTTGCATGCTACTCTTTTGATATCTGTTCTGACTGCAGGGCTTAGAGGGGGAAGATGAAGGAGCCATCAGCATGCTTTCAGACAACACAGCCAAGCTAACCTCTGCTGTCAGGTACTGAACACAATGAGAACTCTACAACACAGGGTAATTTAGATACACACACAAAATAACTCTCCCTCAAAATAACAACAAAACAAGCACAGGTCGTTTTAAAATCAGCGCTTGCTAATATAGGCAGGAGTAGCTCAGTAGGTAGAGTGGTGGCCCCATGATTGGAAGGTCGAGGGTTTGAATCCACTGAAAGGCTACCCTGAGGTACCCCTGAGCAGGGTACCGTCCCTACCCGCTGCTCCCCGGGCGCTGCACTGGTCGCTGCCCACTGCTTCACAGAGTGAATGGGAGGAATTTCCCCACGGGGGTCAATAAAGTTCACATTATTATTATTATAAATCTTACATGAATGACGTTCCTCATCAAAAACGACACCAAACAATAAATGTGTGTTTTTACAATGGTTCTTTGGGTTTAGGTTTCAGACAGACTCATATTTTAATGGTCTAAATGTTACAGAAAACAGAAAGTTCTCTGGTTGATCGTCGAGTGGAAGAAAAGTTTAGACCACAGTGCAGGTTGTCCCTGAGCCATGCACTCAGCGAATGAGGTGAAACTATGGTTAAATGGTTTAAAACTGAACACAGAGCTTTTTATTTAACCCCTTTCAATGAATGTCTTTGGTTTTGCGTCCGTCTGCTTCTCAACAACAAAGAATTTATTTCCATGAACTTAAGGGGACAGATGAGTACTGAGACAGGGAACATCTGATTTAAGTTTTGGTTTTGATCAGTGGGATTTCCATAAAATAAAGCTGTGTGTGTGTGCGTGTGTGTGCTTGCTCAACCTATGTTCATGTCAAGTTTTCAGTGAAGATGGAAATGGTACGGATATTGTATTTTAGGTGAATTGGAAAGAATACACTTACTAAAAGAGCCTTGTAGTTGCAAATTCTTTACAGACTTGGGTACAGGGAGAGTTTTGACCATACGATAGAGAATAAAATACAAAGTTTTATTTTACTTGTTTTTGTTTTGTATCTTCTGCAGCTCCCTGCCAGAGCTGTTGGAAAAGAAAAGACTGATTGATCTGCACACCAATGTTGCCACAGCAGTGCTTGACCACATCAAGGTACACGTTAGTTTCCAGAAACTGAGATTTAATTTAACTGCCACACACCCAACGGCTATCTACTATAAAACAAGTTTATAAAACTCTAATATTCCTTTGGACTTGAAAGTTGAGAGTTGAGTTGACAAGCTGATTGCTTGGCTTGTTTAAAAAAATGGGAGCACTCTTGTCACCAGATGACAGATTGCAGACATGGCTGGGTCTAGAGTGGCTAAAACTTTAATCCTAAACCAAAATTAGTAAATAAAAAATAAAAAGATGATACCAGCTAAGTGTCACACATACCAGTGACAGCAATCCCAGCTAACAGAAGTGTTGACTGTTTAAAGTCTCATAATCAATTACTGGAGCTAACCAATGACTAGCAACTTAGTTACTAGCAAGAATATAATGTAACAAGGAAAAATGTTCCTTTAGACAATATTCAAAAAAACAAAGGGCTGTAGAAATTTGAGAACCTCTCAGGGATCTTATAGAAATGGTGAATAGTCAGAAGGTTTTCTATTAAAAGTCAAACATAAAAGTCAGTGTCAACATACCTCTGCTAAAAGTCATCCACCCTTTGTAATAAGGGTTGCTTGGGAAGTTGGACCAAGTATCACTGAAGTTGCTCCTCAAGTTACAGTTACCTCACTTTACAGGCCAGGCCTGCTAGCATTTGGGAACACGTTGCCATTAGTGCATATGAAGTGTTTACTGGATGGCTTACAGTAGTACCAGTGCACTGAAAATACAGTACAGAGTGTGAACAAAGTGTTTGTTGTACCGATTTGTTGCTGTTTGTCTCCTCAGAGTCGGAAATTGGATGTTTACTTTGAATTTGAAGAGAAACTGATGAGCAAGTCAACTTTAGATAAATCCCTTTTGGACATCATCAGTGACCCAGATGGTACTCACACAAACACACACTCATAAACACACTCACACGCAGTTATTTAATTATCATAGGGATAAGTGGGGTAAGTGGAATAAGTGCAAAATCTGTAGCTGCAGGTTTATTTTAAGTGTTATTTTAATGTTATTTGTTTCTATTCAGCAAGCATGTGTTACTGATAGACAATAAACTGAATAAACGGTGTGTAAATGTGTGTGTTTGTCAGCTGGCACTCCAGAAGACAAAATGAGACTTTTCCTCATCTACTACATCACTGCACAGCAGGCTCCTTCAGAGGTAACACATCCACTGACAGTAATGCACAAAATGTCAGGTTAATCACTTTAAACCAACGTTATAAAAGTTTTTGCAGATGGGTTGAAGTAGATTAGACCTGAGTGTTGTATGGCCACATCCAGCCCTGCATTAGGCCAGCAGGAAATTAGGACTCAGATGTAACATCATGCAGTTTGTCCCATTTCAGTCTGTGTTCTTTTATTTTAAAGGTGACTGGTATTTCTTTTTGTTTTATTTGCATACGTAGTTGTGTGCAAGTGAAGCAGCTTTGTTATAAATGTGTTATAACTGTAATTTAGATTATATAAATTTGATAGAACTGAAAGATGACGACATAGATGCCCAAATAATTATTTACTGAAGGAAGAGGTCAAGCCACACGCATAAACTGTGGGGAGCAGACTTCTGTGTGCTGGGATTACAACTTGAATTGCCATTACAAGACTGAACACACAGAGAATTACACGAGTTTGATTGATGCAGAGTGGGAACAGACAGATGCATGCTCATTTCTGGAAATCGTTTGAGTGGTTTAACTGAGGCAGCACACAATGCCACAAAATCACCTCCTTTATTCTCACAAGTATGTTACTGGGCATCCCAAGGCTTTGTGCTCAAGGGTTGGCAGTTTAAAGACTGTTTGTCTGAAACAACTTTATCAGAAATGTGTGCTTTGACATGAACCTCCAGTCAAGCGATGTCTAGAAAACAGCTGCAGTTCATGTTTGGAAGCAGCTTAAATGTTGTGAGGTAGAAAATCAAGTGTCATGAACCACAAACTTTTCTCATACATATTTTTAACATCTTAAAGGTGAAAAATGATTTAGAAAAAGCTCCTTCCATATTTATTGTAGTAAATGGCAAATTTTTTTTTTTTTTGCCAACACACCACACACACAATGTTATACAGTACCAAAAGTCAAAAGTTTGGACACACCTTCTAATTGAATGTTTTTCCTTTACTTTCATGACTATTTACAGTGTAGTTTCTCACAGAAGGCATTAGAAATATGAATGATCACATATGGAATCATGTCGTAAACAAAAACGTTGAAATAACTCAAAACATATTTCAGATTTTAGATTCTTCAAAATAGCCACCCTTTGCTTTGATTACTGCTTTGCACACTCTGGTGTTTCTCAGTGAGCTTTATGAGGTTGTCACCTGAAATGGTTTTCCAGCAGTCTTGAAGGAGTTCCCAGAGATGTTGAGCACTTGTTGGCCCGTTTGCCGTCACTCTGCGGTCCATTTCATCTCAAACCATTTGTTTAGGTCAGATGATGGTTGAGGCCAGGCCATCTGTTGCAGCACTCCGTCACTCTCCTTCTTGGTCAGATAGCCCTTACACAGCCTGGAGGTGTGTTTGGGGTCATTGTCCTGTTGAAATATAAATGATTGCCCAACTAAACG
This sequence comes from Hemichromis elongatus, assembly GCA_015108515.1. Lineage (NCBI taxonomy): Eukaryota > Metazoa > Chordata > Actinopteri > Cichliformes > Cichlidae > Hemichromis > Hemichromis elongatus. The sequence continues at coordinate 15,376 of VUQR01022422.1, forward strand.
CCAACCACATGAGATGGCCTGTCGCAGGATGCTGTGTACCTTCAATTTTGAATAAATCCCCAACAGTGTCACCAGAAAAGCACCCCCACACCATCACGCCTCCTCCATAGTGGGGACCATGCATGTAGAGACCATCCGTTCACCTTTTCTGTGTCGCACACAGACACAGCAGGTGGAACCAAGGATCTCAAATTTGGGCTCATCAATATCCTTAGGCGAGTATGACTGTGTGTGAATGTTAGGTAGAAAGCACTTAAAGAGAAAGTGCATGTGTGGATGGGTGAATATGTTGTATAAAGTGCTTTGAGTGCTTTTGAGTGCTTTGAGCTAATCAGTCCATTTCCTGTTTACCATCTTCTGGATGATTGGTTCAGGTCATGCTTTGGTCATGACCTAAGTGTGTGCACAAGCACAGACCCAGAACAATCTTTTTGTTGCATGTATTATAGGTATGTATTATATTTTTCCTGATGCTGATGCTCCATGGGCAATCTTTGTTTTTGTTGTTGAGTGCAGAAATGATTCATCAGTGACAGGGCAATATTTTCCCCATTTAGATTCCCTTCTGTCAAAATAAAAGCAGACATAGAGGAAAACTGTGACTGTGGAGAATGTGGAATTTGTGTGGTCATATTGTGGTACAGTTTTCTATTCAATGAAGAAAACAGTGATATCAAGGGAGCTGAATTATCTGAGGACAGAGGAGAAATAAACCACAGCAGCAAAATGGAGACAGCTTTCTTTTTACCCAGACCAACTTCTAACACTGTCATTATCATAGTCAAAGTTCAGGCTGTTTGTATGTTTAAGTTTCTAAAATAGCAAAAAGAGAAATTATACACAAGTTGATCTTTATTCTAAAAATGCAGCCAAGGCCTCAGGCGTTTTTGTAAATAACCATTTAAAACTATTTTCAGAACAATCAGCTGTTCTGCATCAAATAACAAGGCACACAAATTATTTGTGCCACTCCAAAAAAATAGTTTCTGTCCACTATCAGACAGATGAGCACACTACAGGGATAAACCTGCAGGACAGCAGGAGGTGTGTCACTCTTGTTTTTCACATGGATACAGCCTTTACCTGCAATCTGCCTTTGTTGTCTTTTTTTGGAGCAACTGTGACATTCACTAGTGTAACTGAGACACAAAACCAAACAACAACTACACTACACACTAACTATAGCCTCCAAACACGCTAAACTTCACTAATCACGTATCAAAACTCTCTC
>VUQR01022422.1:16626-30816 GCA_015108515.1 Hemichromis elongatus
AAACAAGGACTCGGAACATAAACCATAATATAAGAAATACAATAACTCAAAATGCTGGGTCACAAAGACACAGAACCGTGACAGTTTTTCACATGGATACAACTTTTACACTGCAATCTGCCTTTGTTGTCTTTTTTTTTGGAGCAACTGTGACATTCACTAGTGTAACTGAGACACAAAACCAAACAACGACTACACTACACACTAACTATAGCCTCCAAACACGCTAAACTTCACTAATCACGTACTATGCTGACTTTTTGCCAGTGTACAAGCCAAAGTAATATCCTGCTATGGTTTGGACACGTCATGGCTATTCTATTCAAAACTAGCAAATAATGGAAAATTATAAGGCTACTCATTATACAAATAGGCACCCTTAAGAATGGTAGGCATTATTTCATAGGATCACAAGTATGATTGAACAAGAGATGAACTAGATTTATTCTCTTAGTTAAACACTGTATAAAACCCCTTGCATAGTGATCTCACTGTCTCTCCATGTTTTGAAGTGGAAGCTAACCCAGGCCAAGTCTCAGCGTCTTGTTTCGGACTTCTGAACCTAACAGAATTGAATTTGTCATCTTAGATGACAGTCCTCCAGATCATCACTCAAAATAAATGGCACAGAGGACACTCGCAAAACACCAGCTGTGGCTTGGCTAACAATAGAAATGGTTTGTGCAGATGGCTTGAAGTAAGTTGTGCTCTTGTGTTCTCAGAACCAAAGGATGTTGATCAATAGCCACATTTTAGATGTGCTGTATGAGAAACATCTTTTTGGCTATACTGTAGTTATCATTTCATTATGAGTCACTGACAACTGGCTGAACCAAAGTTTCTCTAAAGAAAAACCTGTTGGTTGGAGTAGCAGACACAAACAACTGCCTGTCAGTGTCCCATGCCCATAACTTTAAACCTAACCAAAAACCAGTTTTAACATAGAAATATTTGGAGAGGAAGTTCAGTGCTGTTACTTCCACTTGATGGAAGGGTGGCTGTTGATGAGGGGAATGTGACCGTCAGGTCTCAGTTCCTAAACACATGACTTTCAGATGCTTTAGATATTTGTATTTCCTAAGGACACACTGCACACCGTGCTGACCTATGACAAGTTTTCATCTAATAGTTTATTGGGATTCAAACTTTTTAGTGTGGAAATACTCTATATTGTCTCTTAAACCATGATATTTTGGGCGTTTTTAGTAGTTTGAACCAACATAGTTCTTATTGTTGACAGGATTTGTACCCGTATGTTGTGGATCATGGAGTATAGGACAGTTCCCCCTTCAAGGAGTGACTGGTCAGGTTTGTGAAGGAGATGATGTCTGGAGTGGTCTGTTAGATTGTCTTTTTTGGCCTGTGTAAGAAAAAGTTTCCCAAAATGCGAACAACAGAAAGATCTCCACTTTGAGCACTGATTCTCAGAGTGTCATTCTCCATTTCCTCTGCCGAGGGATGGTGTGACCGCTCGCCCCTCTGCCAAAATGGGAGCCTCACTCTTGCTTTCATCTTTCATCCAGCTGAGAGATGTTCCCTATTGGGAGTACCCTCTGAGCCCCCTCTCCTCCATCCCCTCTTCCTTCCTGTCATCTCCGGTCATCCTTCTCCCTCTGTGACCAACTCTTGGCCTTCTGTCTATGCTTTTTGTCTCTTGCTCTCTTTCCTCTACCTCCTGTTTGGTCTCTCGCAGACCTCACTCTCACCCTTTTCCTTACTCTCTTCTGTTTGCTCTAAAGTTTCTGGGGATGCTACTGGATTTTCATTAGTGTGGATTATATAGATATCACATAGCTCCAAAAAGAATCAGGCACACTTTGGTGTGCCCTCTAACATGGTTTAGCACTTTAATCATGCCTGGGTGGCTTCCACGAGCGGCTCAACAGAGAGTAAGCTATGTGGAGACGCTCCACACTATGTCATATTCTGTCACACACAAATAAACTGAAATATTTTTATACTACCGAGTATACACACAGAAAAGTCCTGCCTTTTCTTGACTCTGAACCAACAGCTAAATTCTGTGTTATGATTAATGTATTAGTAAAATATTTCATAAAATATTTGACATGGGGAAGGCTTCAGTGTTGTTTTATATATTTGTGTTTCGATCAGAGTGCAGGCTACATAAATCCCACATGTACATCAGTAGTAACCAGACAAAACTGAGACTTTTTCAGACAAAAACACATCACAAAAACTCTTCTTCTATTAACATCTTAATACTCTTTTGCTCTATTGTGAACAGCACCAGCTTATCCAAGATTAAATTAGAACACAAAGTCCAGTCATTCCTACTATGCTATGCCTCTGCTGACAAACTAATTTTAGTTTGTCATTGCAATTTAATTTTGAATGGGTTGGAATGTTGCATAACCCAAAAACCACCTTTTGTATCTAATGAATGAAACAGGTGGTGCACGTTCTGAGAGGTCCTAAGAAAAATCTATAACACACACACACACACACACACACACACAATGGTTGTGCTCACTGATATTCACTTTATTTAACAGTTGCACACACAGTCTTCTCTCAGTCCAGACCTTGGTCTCTTCTTTCTCCCCTCGTCTCTTCCTTCACTATCAAAAGAAACCGAGACCATCATCAGTCCGGTCGCCACCGCCTGTGGCCTCACCTGCCTCCCGGCACCGCCCCCTTGAGCTCACTGCACCGCTCCTCCCCTGCAGCTGAGCCAGGGACCACACCTCCGCCACACACAATTAATACATAGGACGCAATGTCAATTTTTGAGAAAGTTAAAGGACTTTTTGCAATATTCAACACAATTTGTGCTAAATTGTGTGCTGTAAATCATAATCATATTATTTCCTTAAATGTTCTCCTCCCAGAACTGTTGCCAGTAGCCTTTAGTCGCAAAGCTGAACATAGCGACAGTGGAGTACAGTCACTGTAAGAACATCTTGATTACATGTTGGTGGCACTACTAGGAAACGTCTGTTATGCTGAGGAAATTTTTTCATTATTTATAACCGTGTTTGTAGCCTTGGTCATCTTTATGTGCTAACATTAGATGACTGTGGGACTTTGTTTTTGTGTTTCAGTCTGACCTGGAGCAGTATAAGAAAGCTTTGTTGGATGCAGGCTGTGACCTTTCACCCCTAAACTACATTAAACAGTGGAAGTAAGTCGTGTGTTTTTTTACCCCAGCAGCATCATTTAACTGCAATTTTGATGCCTTTTAAGGAAATTTAGCAAATCATTCAAAATGAAGAGAAATACAATGTTTGCTACAAAGATCACATCATAACACAGACAGCTGTGGACACCAACCAATAATACATAAAATCCTTTCCAATAGTATTAGTGAAGAACCAGGAAAGACTGGCCCTCAGTGCCAAAATAACCGACAACTATCGATTTGTTTAAATTCTTTCAGTTATCAATGAGCATAAAAATCAGATATTTACAGCACTTTGTGTTGCATTTCACTCTGTGTTCTTCGATGTTATTTATTTGTTATTCTTTATATTTTGACCCTCCGATGGTCGACAGATTTTGTCAATATATCCATGAAGGCTTTACCTAAAATTCATTTAGTTTACACAATATTGACTAATTTCTCAGTTTATTAGTATGAGTATTCATTAGTCTTTGTGGTTTCTTCTCCTTCTCCTTCTTCAAGGGCCTTCACCAAAATGGCTGCCACACCAGCTAATTATGGCAACAGTGGAGTCAAACCTATGGGGTAAGTATATAATAATATTCATTTGTGCCTTTTTATCATAGTTTTAAAATGATGAAATATGAAATGACAATATTAAGTCTACAATGATGTTATATGACAATTTAAAGATCCTTTAAACTGAGTCATCAGCAGTGTATTAAACAGCTGGAACAGCCTTATGTCAAACTTGATTCCACTGAGATGTAGCAGCTGTAGAAACTGTTTAGAAACAACATAGCCACATAGTACTGCTGTTAGCTGCTTCTCAGTGGCTGTGGAATATGACCTTCCCCTGTTATTATTGTTAAAGTCACATATCACACCCTATATCAGCATGTTATTGAAGTCTAATGTGTCCACATTTAAGCTCCAAATGAATGGCTGCTGTGTGAGCTGTTCCTTTCCTGCCTCTGCTGTAGGTGAAAAATGAGAAAATAAAATAGTGGGTCATGCCTTTCCACTCTGTCTGTACATATGTCTGTATCCGTAGCCATAGCCCTCTAAGAAAGTGGTTCTCTGTCTGTAGGCATATAGCCAGGGTTAATGGTAACACCAGGCACACTGGTACCAAAGTATGATAAGAGCCATGATTCTGCTAGAGCAGAGGTGGATCCAGGGACTAATTAGGCGTTTGTCTGTGTAGTTGTGATATCACAGTGAAGCACAAATCCTGAACGTTTGTTTTTCTGAGTGCAGCCTGTGCTCATTTCTCAACCGATGTAGTGTTTTTTACTACTCTATTTTTGTAAACAGACTTTTTGAATGAAAAAAACATCATCTCACTTTCTCCTTTACTTCAGAGTTTCATAGACTACCAGCCTAACCCTGTCCTCCTGCCCTCCGCCTCTTGCGTTCCTCCATCCTGTCTCTCCTCCTTTCCTGGCTTTTCTTCATCTGTTTCTCCTTACCCCATCCCCACAGACTGTTCTCCAGAGTGATGAATACTGGCTCCCAGTTTGTCATGGAGGGGGTGAAAAACCTGGTGCTCAAACAGCATGTGAGTAAAACTCCTTCTGTTACCATTTCAATCCTAGAAAACCAGCTGAAACCATGAAAACAAAAATCAGCGCAAGAGAAGTAATTAAGAACTTGTCTGAAGTCCAGTAGCTATCCAGTAGTGTTGATTCACCTGAACAGTACCCAGTCTGATCAAAGATGCCCTACAGCCTTCAAATGAAAGTGATAAAACTACATTTAAAGCCTGCCTACAGCAGCGATTGCATATTTGCATCATCAGAGCTACACACATTCATTATAATGTGCTGTATTTATGGCAGCTTTGAAAGCACTCATGCTCACACGTGTGACACGTGTAAAATATAGTTATTGAGGACCTTTTAGCACCTCAGAGAAAGAAGAAAAAGTTTAAAAAAGAGCCGCAGAGATCACGTTTTTCTCATTTATATAAAGATTATCTGAAGATTTTATTATATTAGTGTAGTTTGTTTTTGCTCAGTTTATGATTAGAGAATAAAGTGCTCGGTTGGAGGAACAGAGCTGTAATCAACAGCACTTTTCCTTCATTTTCGTTCTTTTTTTTCCCTTTTCTCACATTTTCGTTGAAGATGGCGGCGTGTAACACTTGGTAAACTTCCTTGGCGTATGTCTTCACCTGAAAATGAGATCATTTTGAACTGCATCTGCACATTACATCTAACAGCCTTTCAACAAAAGCACCATCCTCCATCCACTTGCATCTGGCAGCATATTAAATCAAGCGCACCTATTGTGACGACGTTCTCATTCCTAGACAACAGGAATATGGACGAGCACGATGGCGATGACAGGGTGTTTCACAGTAGAACTGGCACAGACAAGAAAGTCATTTATAATCGTCACACACACACTCGGGGAGGTGGCGTCTGTTTTCTTCATACTGAAACTGGACCCACTGACGTCACCTGCTCTGCTCTACTGCCAGAACATTAGGAACATTCAGAGTAGATTTGAATGCATCTGATGATGCTCTGTTAGAGAAGATTTTGAAGTTTTTCTTATTTTTTTTCCTTACTTGCAAGTCCAGTTTTCCAAAATAGCCACTTACCAAACGTCTAAAAAGAAAAACAAGAAAAGTCGAACCTAAACACAAACTCATGATTCTTGTGAAATGTCAAATCATAAAAAGTGAATGAATTTATTGTGAGATTAATTATTGTTTATTATGTTTAAACGTTGTTTCTTTTTTCTCCCAGAACCTTCCAGTTACCCGCATCCTGGACAACCTGATGGAGATGAAGTCTCATCCTGTAAGTTTGTTTTTGTTCATGATTTTAAAAAATAGTCCAATGTTAAACATATAGGAAGTGTTCCACGATCGAAAAGCCCAGAGCGCTTCTGTAGAAAAATTAATACAAGTATTAAGGGGGTAACTCTAGTCCCACTGATGTGTCTTTCACCTCTGCAGTAGAGATTTTTTTTTTTAACGTCTCCCCAAATCTCTACAGTGGAGTTAGAGTATAAAGACACGTGATATAAAAGCGGGTCGTCATAAACAGTTTAGCGTGAATACACAACAGTAGAGTACTCTACATTCAGTGCTTTGGAGAGTGTTTGCTTCAGAACTGTGAAACACGTAGAACTTCTCCGCTAAAGAAAATATTGAAGGTTCCTCTGTAAGACCTGTAGGCCTAAACATGGTCAGAGGAAACTCAGAAGAAAGCACGTTTTTGTGTCACTTCAGCTGTGATTGACAGCTCCAACACACAAGCCACAAATTACATTAGCTTCATATTAACTGCTGTGGTGCGTGTGTGCGAGGAGGGAAAGTACAGATTCTATTACTCACATGTGAACCCACGTGAACCAGCAAACACACGTCGCACTGAAAGAGCAGGTTTTGACTCTCAGCCCATGTATTCATTTTGACCATGCACACAAATATGAATGCAAAGCATAACCTGAATCTAACATGAACCCTAAAACAAACTCTGAACAGTCAGAAATTCCTTTTGAAGTTCAGTCCCAAATGTCTCTGCTCAAAGCTTAAACCGGTCCCTGTAGTGACAGACTCGCAGGTGAACACACACACACTCCCTGAGGGTTTCTCAGCGTCTGGAGTTACAGACGACCAACAAAGGTCCTGTTGTTGTGAATAAAAAGGGGAAGGGTGGAGCGGGGATAGAAGTCTGGGATGAAGATAAAAGAAACCGAGCACATTCTCCCTCTATCAGATTGTCCTCGGTGTAGGACTGTTGCGTTTTGAGGTTATGTTTGAGTTAAAGTATAGCAAAATGCCGGAGAAGTTTGTAGAGGTTAATCCTCAAATTGTGTGATTTTTTTTTTTGGTTTGTTTTTTAGATACATGACTTCTATTAATCAGATAAAGCCACATATTAAAATCATGTCGCCGTGCACACTGGAGGTTTTTGTATGGTTTTCTCTTGATGTGGACAAACTAAAAGCTTTAAAAGCCTCCAACTTTTAGAAAAACAAAGTGTAACTTTGTTTTTTCTGCAGCCCAGTCAAACACTGCCCGTGCTATTGTAGATACAGGCTCACGTCTGAGCTAATAAATAGGTTCTGCTGTTTGTGAGTGCCTGCATATGAACTGGGATTTCCTTCAATTAATTTAGGATGGAGTGGAAGATGTACAATTCACACAGCTTTGTGTCATTTAAATGAGGAAAAAATGAACCAGAGAAGACGATAAATCTGACTCGTCTTTGTTTTTTAGGCTCTGCTTGTGCTTTTACATCACTGACAGAAAACAATCCTTCTCCAGTAAAAATACTACTGCGAACTAAACCTGTACCCACCTGCATCTAGGTTATGTGACAGTGAGCCAAAAGACACAGTTCTGTGTTATTCTGTCTGTGTTTAGTCCTTGGAACCCAGAGACAACACAACCGGGTCAACCGGTGAAATAAATCTTTTGCCTTTGTCATGTATTCAGTTTGGTTAAGTCTGTTTTGTTAGTTTTTTAAGTTACAAATTGGAGGCTCTTTTTCCATCTAATAATATCAGAAAAGCCAAACCAAGCATGAGTACTGCATGTCCCAGTACCATCTACACTAGTTAGGGTTTATTTTTGTGGCTGTTGAGTTATGTATAAGTGCTATGTCATGTGTAGTATGTCTGTCTAATGTTTTTTCTATCTGATCCTTAAGGAAACAGATGATTATCGATACTTTGACCCAAAGATGCTGCGAGGCAGTGAAAGGTACGAAAACCAATCCAAACTCTCGTCTGTAGCTTGGCAGAGTTCATCTTCTCGGTGGTAAAATACACTCAAAAATGTCTCATCATCCTTTCCTTCTCTTTCAGCTCCATCCCCAGGAACAAGAACCCGTTTCAGGAGGTGAATTTGTGTATCTGGACCAAATTTTGACTGATGAGATTCAGTTCAGGTTATTTCCAGGATAAACAAAAGTTGAAAGGAAACACAAGACAGACTGGAATTTCTGTTGCTGCACATGATTCTCTTATAAAGCACAGTTAACTGTTTCTTAGCTGCGATGGAAGTTGCAGAGTTTATGAGATTGAATTTGATTTGGACACACACACACACACAATGACGGCAGACAACATGTAAAACAGCAGTCATGCGAGCAAGGTCAAGGTAGTTCATAAAACAGTAACTGTGGGATTAGTAATCACATTACTATTATTACTACTGGGAAAAATAGGACATCTATAATTAATTGTAGATGTGAAAAAATAAAATACACATAAATCACAAAATGGATTTCTTGAACAAGTAAAAACGTGAAATGAAATATATATATGTAAGTATAGGAATGAAGTAAATAATTACAAAGGGCTCAGTGTTGGAGTAAAACTTGATTTCCTGCATACTATTAGAGGCTGTCTATTCCTTCCAGTTTATAAAACTTTGTCTTGTCAGTGTTTGTACTTCATCCTGTGAAATGACTTCAGCAGCTTTTCTTTTAGTCATTTGCAATCTTCTGATATAAGCTTGATGTTTTAACCTCCTGCTGTTTTAGGCCATTGTCTTCGTAGTGGGAGGAGGAAACTATATCGAGTACCAGAATCTGGTGGACTACACCAAGGTACAGTAGTACAATTCAAGTTCTTTTCCATTTTTTAATCTGCTGTCTCTTTAGATGAATACAATATAGTTTCATGTGGGATTGGTTAAATATCAAACTAAAAGTCTTAAAGTTTAATGGTCTAAAACCATTTAGGCCCTTCAGTAAAAAACTATCGCCACATTATGGAAAACAGAAATAAAACTGTATTCCATTTTTCCAAACCTACAACACATACTAAGACTAACATCACAAAATGACACGCACACTCTTTATATCATTTTTGTTATTTGCAAAATTAGCTCTTATGAAACCTTTATTTGTACCAGAGATTGAAATGTGACAGCCTGATATAGGCAGCATTAACCTAGCGATTTTGATGGTAGGAGAGACCATACCACTGAAAAACCACCCAAGCACAGGGTGAATCCTCAGATTCTGAACAGACTGTGAAGCCAAACCTGTGTTCTCGTGAGGCAACCTTACCACCAACTACCAGCTAACACTAAAGCTGTTAAATAAATGTAGATTGATAAAAACCACAGTGTTTGTGGGAAAATGCCTATAATAATAAGTTCAGTAGGAAACTTTATTTATTTTTTGTATTATTTCCAGTCTAAGCAGGGGAAGAAGGTTGTTTATGGCTGCAGTGAGCTCTTCAATGCCTCTCAGTTCATCAAACAGGTGAGGAATCACGCTTGTCCCATTCTTTAGCAGTGTTGCACAGCACCGGTGAGGGGAAAAGCCAATAAACCCACAGACGTTTCATTGTCTCTATTAAAAAAACTGTTGTGGTCTTCATTTCCACAGCTCTCCCAACTTGGCCAAAAGTGACTCGGACACTGACGACATGTGAATTTCCCTCTCTCATTGCCGATATCTTTACTCCACTTCGTTTTATCTACTCTGTTCTGTTAATGGATTAAATATTTTCTGTCTTCACTGTCATTTCTGTTCCTCTTACCAAGCGTTAATAAAGCTCAACAGTTCCAACTCACTGTCTCTGGAGTCATGCAGTTCTTCAGATTTTGAGCATTAAACATTACCTCCTGCATACATAAACATCAAACTAAGGAACCATCTTTAGACGTCTTTCCACCTCCATCTTTAACTCATCTTTGAAGAACATCTTGGTGTGGGAGTTCGGGCCTCCCTTTTCAGGTTTTGTGCATTGAAATTGAACCCCCAACCCCCCACCCCCACCAAAAAATAAATAAATTTAATCCTTGCTATCAAAGTAGCTAATACTTTAAAGTATTTAAAGCTAAATATATGGAAAATTAGAAGTAGATCCATTATTTTCAATTCTTATCGCAATTTAATGTCCATGAAACTAATTTTCATTCAAACACAGTATTTTAAACAAAATTCTTACATTTGGTTAATTTGTAACAGAAAATGATAAAATGTTTCATAACTCCAGTAAGTGAAATGTGGATGTTTTCTTTAGGAAAGTTTTGGATTATAACCACATAAAGTGCTTTATTGTATTTTATACTTACAATTATTACAGGTGTCTCCTTCAGTCAAAGCCGGTAGCGTTGGTGTTATCATTGTTTATTGTTGCACAATAACTTTAAACAGCAACAGACCTCAAATCTATGATGCAGGAAAAGAGGCGATCATCACTGAGCTGTTTTTATTTGTTCTTTTAAAGTTGTTATTATTCACGTTACTCTGTGTTTACCTCAAGTTGTTTCATATTTTTGACTTTTGGATTGTTTTTGTCGTTTGTGAGGGTCTTTGAAGAGCTCTCCAAAAAGCGCACACTGAACTGCTTCTGGTCACAGAGGATATCAGTATCTTTGAACGATAAAATAACCAGTGGTGTTGGAAAAAGCCAGTGCGTATTTAACACCACTGTTTTGAAGGGATTGCCAAAATCCCTAATGGAGACGTTTATTAAAAGTGGACTTTGACTTCTTACTTTGGCTCATGTCCCGTGTGGTAACAGCACCAAACACAAAGAATTCACACTGGGGATTATGTCAGCATGGCATTTTAATCTGCATGTGTGTGTGTGCGCTTTTTTAATTGGCTAGGTGGGGTTCAGTTTGTGTTAGAGCTTAGAAACGAGGACATTTTGCGACCTCAAAGATGATATGTTCAGTCTTCATTTTACTAAAACAGTTAAAATCTCATTCCTGCTTGTGCCTAGGTGTAATATCTTTCAGCCATATTCAGATATACTTTACTTGTATTGTGGGGTGATCAAATATTATTATCTTGATCAAAGGATGTTCGTGTATTCCCGAAACTATGTACAAATGCATTTACAACGTTAAATTAGGGGGTCAAAGTCGATCAAAGCTTCTGAACAGGGTTATTGTATGCACCTGAAAAGAGAGCTGGGGATTGTTTGAATACGTGTGCCTTCATTTGGTTTTATTAAACAATATTTCCACCTCCATGTTTCACTTTGATTTCAGGCTTCTAATAGCCATGGATGACTAAAAACACCCCTGATTAATGAGATGGCCATACAGTATATCTAGTAATTAAAAATGCTTATATCCATATATTAGTATATCCAATAGTTAATAATTATCTTGTAACTATTAACTATTTGTCTTCATGTCTTGAGAAACGTTTCATCACTTATCCATGTGGCATCTTCAGTCTCAGCTTTTGGTCCATTTTTATTTACTTAGCACTAATTTGTACTAATTAGCCCAAGTAAGGCAAAGTTAACTAACCTAGCTGACCTTAGCAGGTAATTTGGCACGTCATCTTGTGGACCAAAATAATCACATTGCTCTGGAACTGGTTATCTCTTATTATCTGGTTATCTGAATTTTCCTCGTGACAGTCAGCAGCCTGTTGTCAATGAGGAAATGTCCAGAAACACTCACATCGACAGTAATGTTCTTATTCCAGCCTGTTGGACCTCAAAAGCAACCAAGAGAACACATTAAGCACTTTTTAATGCTGCTTTAATACTGCCATGGCTCACATTGAATTAGGGTCTAACTGTTATGTAAAAAGGATTTCTGAAATTAGAGTGGACTAAAAGCCTCAGCAATGTCCTCTACACACTAAAGTCTTCATTATGACAATTCAATCGTTTGCTGTGTTGTGTTTCATTCAAATTGTCTAAACCATATTTGGATTCAGCTTGTAGCTGTTTTCATCTTTTGTCTCCTCCACCCATTTTTTTTAAACATCTGATTAGTTCCCATCTTCCTGTTTTGGCAAAGGCTGTCCATCAGCCCCTTTGTTTGAATCATGTTGGCACTTGACAAGATCATCCTGATCTCACAGTAACATTGGTCCTGTGAGGTTTTTTGACAATAGAGACATGGAAGGCTCATACAAAGAGCTTTTTGTTCTCAGAGGACACTGACACACATAGATCAGGTGTCTGCAACTGTTCTACTCCCTCAAAGTTGGTTCTGAGATGGAAAGGAGAATGGTGCTTTTAAATAAGGGGGACGTTATGTGGAACACTTACACTAATCCAGGAGGAAAATGATCCAGGTGTACAGACAACTGTTTCACTTGGCCGGATTGTGGATTAATTTTCTTCCCTTCAGCTTGCTTCTTTCCTGTAGAAGAACAAGAGAAGTAGCTATTTTAATTTTAACAAATTGGAATTTTTGTGGTGCATTCAAGGACACTTATCACATGGACATTCCGGACACATTTTCTCCAATCTCTGTTACCTTTTCTGTCAGTTTTGCTCAACAGATGTTCCAAGTCACACCCCTTAACTGCACAAACCACAAGTATATCAGAGCTAGTGAATTTTCACATGTAAGTGTTCAATAACCATTGCTAGCAGTTCCTGTCCTCTCTTCATTTTGGTTACATACATGTGCCTTTTTCTTTTCTCACTCAGCAAATATGGAATTAAGTGCCTGTGATTAGTTTACTGTCTGTAATAACGATGGCATTGGTTAGTCAGCAGGAGCAGTTAGTAAATAATATCTGTAAACACATGCAGTGTGCATGTTTATATGCAGAGGTTTCCGCTTTCCGTCCGTAGTCCTTATCAGTTATTATTCAAACTGCATGGCATTAAGCTAAATCATGCAGAAACTTGAAAAATATATATATTTAATAAAAATATATTTATTATTATTAAATATTTGAGATTGCTGTAAAACATTTTCTTAGCCAATTTTTTAAAAAATCAGCAGGAAGTTTGAACTGATATGTTTTATCTACCATTTGGATGTCCTCGCTACACCAAAACCTCCATGTAGCCTTTAGGGACAGGGATGTTTTTCCATGTTGCCAGACTATCCTGTTACGATGGTATGAAATTATGTGAACACTAAGATGGCGCGGCCACATCCAGACACCTTCCTGACTGCTCCACACAGACTGTGCTCTTTTTTTTTCTTTATTTATTTATTGTTTTGTTTCATATTCCAAAGTCATCTGCTCTCAGTACATTGCTGTACTAATATGGCACGAAGCACTTGCACATTTCAGGACACATTTCACTGTATGTTGTATTTGTATGACTATGCATGTGACAAATAAAGAATACCAAGGTCCCACAGTATGTTTTCTCCTGTCATGTTTTGGCCCTCCATCTTCAAGCTTGGCGTGAGCTCTGTGGGAGATGATCACATTCCTGCTCCAGACATTCCTCTCAAGGAGCCCATCTGATAAAAGATTTACAAAGAGACTAAGATCTGCTCCAAATCTGTCAGGCCTGGAACAGGTATAAAGCTAATAACATCATGCTCACCCATTAAACCCCAGCTAATAGGTCTATCTACATCTCATCTCAAATAAGTCAGCAGCCATGGCTTCCCTAATGAGGAGGCTTCTCATTTGTACTGGATTAAACTGAGGTAGCAGTCCATCTTTACAGGCTGTGTATGATTTGTCCTAGTGGTCACTGGCAGCATTGCGATGGCCCAAAATGTCTTAGGGCAACATTGTGCAGTTAAGCTGCTTTTCTTTGGGCAATAATGGTAAAGCAGTGGTTCTATATTCTGGACTACTTGTTTTAGTTTTTAAGGTGTTTCCTCTCGCAAAAAGACCAGATGGTTGCAGCACATAGTTGGTCATCAGAATACTTTATTAATCCCTACCAAAATGATGTTTGTTTGAATCAGGTGTGTTGGAGCAGGGATTGTGATCACTTTCTGAGAAGACTGAGCGATGGGATGTGTAAGCAATCAAACATCCTCCACCGCAACCACTAAACATCCAAGGTATGGACATTGAGGCTGTGGACAGCTACAGGTACCTTGATGTCTATCTGAACAATAAACTGGACTGGACTCATAATTCAGACGCCCTCTACAGGAAAGGACAGAGCAGGCTGTACCTACTGCGGAGACTCAGGTCTTTTGGAGTGAAGGGCCCACTCCTGAAGACCTTCTATGACTCTGTTGTGGCCTCTGCCATCTTTTATGGTGTGGTCTGCTGGGGCGGCAGCATCTATGCTGGGGACAGGAAGAGACTGAACAGGCTGATCCTAAGGGCCAGCTCTGTTCTAGGATGCCCTCTGGACCCAGTGGAGGTGGTGAGTGACAGGAGAACGGTGGCTAAGCT
>VUQR01022424.1:9831-28446 GCA_015108515.1 Hemichromis elongatus
AGTGATACAAAGCCCTGTACTGCCCTATATTGCACCTTAATTTGTTTTTATATAATTGCGTGGAATGAGTCTTGAGTTGAATGTTTTTTAATAGGCAAAAATACTTAAATTAGTAAATGGCAAGTTAAATTTTTCTTTTTTTCTTTTTCTGTTGATCCGAAAATTGATCCGATCCGTGACTTAAAACTGATATCTGATCCGAACCATGAGATTTTTGATCAGTTGCACCACTACACATAACCAAATGCAGAGAGTAGTGCTGGTGCTAAAGGAGGATTTTGTTGTTGTGGCCAGAAACTCCTGCACAATGTGTTATGAGAGTGTATGATGGCGCAATGAAATGTGGCATAGTTCAGGTCATCACAGCAGAATCTGCTGACAGTCCAACCCTGGAGTCGACTTCACTGTGCACAAGCCCATAAATGTCAAAAAAATAGAGCACAAGCTATTGACCTGATGGATCCTCTTGGAAGTTGCACACTCCAGGTTCTTCCACTGAAAAATTACAGTCATCTGAGTTGTCGCTGAAGATCCACCTCTCATCACCAGTGATGATACTTGACATGAAATTTGGGTCAGTTTGACATGGCGGTGATTCTGAAGTTTAACGTACACAAGAAAGTGGCCATGACCAGGGAGTGAGCTCAGTTATGAAACTTTACGATCACTTTTTTGATCATATCTTTGTCCAATTTTCTAAAATTGTTCAACAATTAATTAACAATTTAACATTGCCACCATTGAATCGTGCTGCTTTCATGGGAAAAAAAGCACATTACAGTACTGCTGTTGTTGGTAGAAAAGTTCTCATTAAAAAAAATAATGTCAGTACAAAAAACCACCTTGTCTCAGCGGTGTTTACAGTTAACTGTGTTGTCAGTAAAATGGATGGATGGATGGTCAGTAAAACTGCATTTACTTTACAGCAATTTTTTTTCTAATTTTTTGGTCTTTTTTTTAAACTGGAGTTTCAGAAAATACTCTAAATATATATAAATATTTATCCTAAATTTATTTTTTGTCACAGACATGTGGGGAAACAAAATCATTTCATTTGCTGCACTAAATGTTATTGTACAGGATCAGTTATAGAAAGACTTTGACTTGGCTCAGAAATAACCAGGCTGTAATTTTACACAATCTCAAAGCATGTCATGTTTCAGTGCTGCTGGAGTTTTGGAGGTGTCAAAGCTACGTAAAGGTGTTCAGAACATATGATGAAAAGTATTGTTCGTTTCCTGAAGCAATTTAAAAAATAATCACTCACTCTTTTGTCTCCACGTCTTTACCCTCTCCTTTAGGTGACGTGTAATTGCTTCACCATCAGTGATGGGGAGCTTCAGGAGATTGGAGTTGGCCTGTATCCAAGGTAACAAAGGGCAGCATGGAGAGCACACACATCTAAAAAGCATCATTAATTTCAATCTTGCTCGTAATCTTTGGTAGATGGTACTCTTACTTATAAAAAAGCCACAAAATTTAAAAGCCGCATAGTCTTACCTGCCCGATCACTGCGCTCTAACCAACCCCACCCATCCGTGTACCTGCTCACTTTTAAAGCCCTGTCTGCGCTTCTCGATGTTTTCCTGACAGTTCTTTGAAGAAGGAGGAAGAAGGGGGGAAATCAAGGGAGTCATTTTTTTGCTGTACGGCAAAAACCTGAAAATGAATGTTAACAGTATATATTATAATGCTGTTAGGTGGAGACAGAAGCAAAAGGAAAGCTGGAAATCATAGTGAAATGCCAGGTTTGACTCCCGGCTGATGTGGGATTGATAATGTGCTGTCTAGTATAGGAGAGTGGGACACATTATTTGTGCAATGTAAGTAATTATGGTTCGTTTCTGTGGATGTAATCTGAGTAGATGTCGATGTGTGACTGTAACATTAACCAGTCATAAAGTGTTTAAGTAGGTCCATTTTTAGTAGAGTTAACAAAATAATATTCACCCTCTCAGCTGTCCTAGAAAGGGGAATGAAGGTGGTATACAGCGTTGCACTGATATTTTGCCTTTTCTTATCACTGCAGAGACTTACCGTTAAAGTTAGGCTCTATAGCTCTGGAAAGGTAACCCCGGTTGCTCTTCAAACCTCTGGTGTTGTGTAGATTCTGAATATCTGCCTCACACTAATCACATACATGTTCATTCAAACACTGTTCAAACCACCTCTGGGGTTTTTTTAGTGCATAGAAATTAGTTTTATTTACATTCATTCTGCAATGTCTTTAATGCATATTCTTACAGAGACCTCACAGGTCACACACATGTGCATAACCTCCACCATAAACCAAAACCAAGTCTTGATAAACCCCTTGACCTGATTTAGAGAAGTGAGGATGGGTCACAATGCCCTCACTCAGATGGTCCAAAACTTAATATAGTCCTCATAAAATGCACACAAATACACACTGAGACACGCACTGCAGTGCAATACTGTATGCACTGTAATCCATGTATTGAATCCCGGGTGAATGGGGTGGGATTTGGCCTGCTGTTGTACATGTCGTTAGTGTTGCCACACACACACACACACACACGCGCACACACACACACTTCAGGTATCCCTGCCAGTTTATCTGGTTCGTGTTGAGATGTCAGATGGTCGCAGTGGCATTACCAAACCATGTGGGTCTATGTGTGATTTGTGTTGTAACTCATCCATAAATAATGGGCCCGTTCTCCGAATGGTCCCCCTGCCTATTCATATTTTGGGTTGCCTAGCAACCCTGGGTTTGCCGAATAGAGGGGGATTACTGTGGTGAGACTACACCTCTGTTCATCTCACCGCTTTCTGCTCATTTTCTGTCTCTGTTATATTTCAAAAACTCTTTTTCTCATTAGCTGACTTTCTCACCCTCCTCTCAGCTGCACTCATCCGTACCATAGCCCTCTTTCACTGCTAATTGGCCTATTGACAACATGATGTGAAATCCTCAGAGCGCTCTATCAAAAGCAAAATGATTCAGAGTTGAATTGATAGCACAGATTACGTGTTGTAATCTTCCTCAACCATACATTTGATATTACCTCATTTTAACCCCCGTGTGGCTGCAGAGAAGTCCTCCCAGGGGTACAGTGCAACAAAAACGGGGAAAAGAAATTACTCAACAGTATAACATAGAGACGCGAGAGATGTTTATGAGGGGAATACTTTTAAGAAAATTCAGTCACTTGACTCTGTTGGAAATCAAATGACATTTTCTCTTCCTCTGTGGGATGACATCAGTATAGTTTCCACTTGGTTGCATGGATTGATAGTGGCCCTGCATCAGATCGGTGACCTCCCCAGGCCTCTACCTTGCCTCTCACTCTCGTCCAAATCTGTTGGTCAAATGTTTATGCATGTTGGTGTTATTTCCCCTTTTTGTTGTGATTAGTTTTGGATCATTACCAAAAAAGTAATTATTACCTTTTATACACAGAACACTTTTCTTTAAAGTAATGCAGTATTTTACTCAATTACTCCAAAGATAAGTAATTTGTTACATTATTCGTTACATTATATTCTAGTTTCTCTGTAAAATGACTTGAAACACACTGTCTCATAATTGTAAGTTAACAATATAAACTGAGTCTACAGTCGCACACACCAACATAAATCTGTATTATAATGAGACACACATACAATCTTTCTCTTAGTATTTGGGCATGATGCAAAAATGATAACTGGTACAAAAGAGATTTCAAAGCGACCACCACAGTGATGCTACTTCAGAGAGATGAGCAGGTAAACTGTGGAAGCTGTTTGCAGTCATGGAAACAACAGCCTGGCTGCTCATCTGTTTGTTACCTGTTTAAATTCAATGTCTGGCTGCTGGGCTGGGGGTCGGCATTCATTCGCACTCAGCTTTAACATCACTCTGGGTTCTTGGCTAGCAGTCGGTGCAGTTGGCGTAAATGTTTGCCTAAAGCCAAAGTTCTTTTAGCAGCATAATCTAGTTGTTTCTTCCCATTTTAACATCTCTTTCCTCCTCTGTTACACAAACTAAAAAGATCTGATTGTATTGCAAGTGCAAGTGGAACCAAAGAGCAGAATCGGTAGAAAGGAAACTGCCAGTTTCAAGTAACTGAACAGCTGGGAACCAGTTCTCGATTCCCATCCCCACAGATTCTGGTTCAAATCTCTAAACTAAAAAGGTATATACATTTGCTTTTGGGTTGAGCGTTAGTACAGCAGTCAACCACCTCTAAGCTGAGAATTGTGAAATAAAGATGCTGACAATAGAAACAAAGAGATGACATATCTAAGCCTTTTTCATAATTTAATACCAGTTATAATTAAGGATAATAGTCTTTTACTATCTACAATCTCACACAATATTTCACTCTCCGCCCTGCTACTGCAACACTTAGTCTCAGTTAGTGTGAGCCGATACTGTTAATGTGAGATGTGGTTTAGTTAATTAATCTAATTAGTATGCTAATGAGCCTCTTTCTATCAGATAAAAGCATCGTTTGGAGCGCTTGATTCCTAGTTGATATTCAACCTGCAACTTCTCCACTGTAGAACAAAGCCAGGGGGTTACTTTTACAAAGGCTGAACACACACACACACGCGCACACAAGCACACTTTATCTGTTGGACCTATTGTTTTGCTGAATATGATAAATGAGTGCAGCGGTAATGGAAGGGGTCATAAAAACAGACAAGCCTCTTCAGTATTTTTCACAGCCTTGTGTGCAGTGACATTAAATGTCTTTTTATGGGTCACGGAGGTCATCAAGTACTTCTTTAAAACGCACAGTATCAACACGCACAGTTACACGCTCAGCATGAGAACGATGCACATCAGGTCTTTCAGTTAATTAGTTCAGCTTGCAAGGCAGTTGGATTCTCTTGAGATTTGCAAGATTACAATCCTGAGAGAATCCATGTTTCCAGGCTTTTAGTTCTTTAACCTTTAGAAAACCACAGTTGGACAAAAATGGTCAGCATACTACGAGGATCAGGCTACAGGGTGTTTTAGGTACAACAATCTTATGTGACACTTCGTATGGGATTCAGCCAATAACCTGCCAAGATTTTTTTTACTTTTATCTAATACATCCATAATTTTAACATCTCACCTCTCGTGGTTGTCTCCATTAGATTGCACCTGCATGTCAGTGGGAAATGCATCACATGTGGAAAATGCTCCTACAGTTCCTGCAGAAGCTTGTTTGAGGATACTGGTTAAAAAAAACACTTTTATATGATAAATAAAAACTGTAACTAAAACCACTTATATGTGGCATCAGTGTCTCCATCAAGATGCTGTCAAAATAAATTTTGGAGTGGATGAGCAGGAAGTTGATTTGTGTCGGTAATAAAATTGGGAAATGAGATAAAAGCCTTTGTTGTGACAGAAGTGGAGTACCCATCGCTTCCTGATTTATTGTGCGCCTGTCAGAGGCAGATAGACCAACAGAAAGAAATAAAGAGTGACATTTGTTATGACAGAAGCAGACTACTCATTTTGTCACACTGTGCAGGGAATTTTGTGCGTGCATATGTGTGTGTTCATGTAACTTTTTGCTTGCGTGAGGGTTTGGGTTTTTTTTAGCGCTCGGTCTCAAATGCGCAGAATTAAAGGTAACAGTGCCAGATGATTTTTAAGCCCCTAACAGCACCTTCAAGTCAGGATCTTTTTATCTTTAGGGAGAAATGTCACCCAGCGTGTGTTTTCCTCTCGACATTATGCTGCCACTAAATAGCATTACAGTCAGCACCGGACTGACTGAAACCCCAAAACAGTTGGACATGTAGCAGCTGGTGGCTCAGCAGGAATGAGTCACTTCTTATATTTCCCAAACACCACAAGTAAACAGTTTCTCATCCTTTATCACATGCTGTGCTTTCTCTCGGTCTCTGAGTATGTAGGAGAAAGGGATGCAAGTCAGTCAGTCATCGTTTAAGGAGAGCGACACAAACACATACAAACTTTGTTAGAGTTTATTGGCGAGTTAAACAATTAATCGCACATCTCTCACGCTTCCGCCAACTTTTTCTATACTTTCTTTTCTTGTCCATCTCTTTTCCCTCTTTCACTTTTCCCTCAATTCTTTCTCCTCCCACTTTCTATTTGCTCTCTTTCAGTTTATCTCTGTTAAACCACGACTGCCGGCCAAACTGCGTGATGGTGTTTGAGGGGACGAAACTGGAGCTCAGAGCTGTTCGGGATATCGACCCTGAAGATGAGGTATGTTGAAGAAAATAACCTGTTATAAAGGGAATTTTATTATACAAGTAACAACTAATGTATATTTATCCAGTATTTGATAGATATACACTGAAATAAATGTTATTAAAGAATTATTACAAGATGTAGCCAAGTGAAATTTCATAACAACACAAGCTGGTTCACAGCTCCTAACTTGGCAGTGTTTTCTCCAATTTTCTGTACTTCATCATCCCTTGTGACTATATATAATGAGATTAATCCAAGCCATCTGTCCTACACACACACACACACACACATGTATGCGTTTCTTCTACAGTATCACATTTCTTCCTTTTATTCTGTTTTCCAAATGTCTAATATAGATATGTGCTCAACACTGATCCTCAAAATATGGCACCAAGTTTATTTAAGTGCTGTAGGTAAAAGTGAAAATAAAATCTGAGCAAACGGTTTGATCTCATACTAAATTGCTCTCTCTCTCTCTCTCTCTCTCTCTCTCTGTGTCCAGCTAACTATAAGTTACATCGAGACGTTGTCATTGACTGAAGATCGTCAGAGACAGCTGGAGGAGCAGTACCATTTTACCTGTCGCTGCCAACGATGTGACTCTCGAGACAAGGTCAGAGGCAAACAAATGAATTTGTGGCCTTCATTCATTTCTAATTAGGATTACAGCTATTTATTTGGGTTTTTTTACCCTCCTAAAAAGAGACGAAATGGTCCAAATATGTCCAACAATCAGAGCAAAGCAGCTAAGTAGTAGCCCTATAGATTGCCAAACTCTTTAAAATCAGACCATCTTTTTTGGTGCTGTGGGTCACATTTGAGATTTGCACATATCACTGTCGCTGTAGCTCAAATGTTATACTTTTAGCCATACGATATTGGTTGAGTCATGAATGACAGATCATTTAGAAACATCTATGTCATTTTTCAATATGAACAGCTCCAATAAACTGGTTAAAAGTCTGCATGGATTCTTCTGTCCTTGTATCACTATTACTGAGTCCATAGTGTGCACATGGTTAGCCAGATTGAAAGTGCAGAAACACTCTTTCACACACCTCTCTGTGTTGCCTTATGATGATTTTGCACCTTATTCTGATAGTTTTTAATTTTGTAAAACATATTTGTGGAATTTCAACCGTACGTCCTTACTGTCTCTCTCTATTTCACATACACACACACACACACTTTCTGTTAGAGCGTATTGGTGCGTAACGTGTTTCGGTGTACCCTTTCCTGTCCTCCTCTTCTTTTCGCTCCTTCACTCTCTCTCACCCGTCCTGTGTTATCTCCTGCTGTCCTCCTCGTCTTCCTCTCTGTCACTCGGTCACGCTCCACCACGTCGCATCCCCTCTCACTCTCTGACCACCTACTGAAAAATGAGAAAAATTATCTTGTCTTGCGGCTGCAGTTTTCTTTTCCATCCATCTTAATTTGCTCCATCTTCCTCCTACGGTGTCTCATTCTTTCGATGTGTCTGTTTTCTTTCTCTCACTCATATTATCTTTTTGTCTCTACTGCGACTTCAGCCTCTAGCTTTGTTCTCTCTGTGCTTTATATGGCACTTCAGTCTTACTCTAGCACAGCGCTGTTTATGCTTCTGTGCTTGTTCGAGATGAGTTAAGACGGAGCACTCAGTTGAATCTCTGGAACAATGGCATTGATTCATTTTTTTTGCCACCGACCTTTGTTCTGCACACAGTACTGACAGAAACACTCACATGCTTTCTCTTTCATTCTGCCTGTCTTTAATCTAGACATCAAACCACAGTGTGGCTGTTTTTTGTGTTAGGATTTACACAAATTGCAAGCTTCATTTTACAAGATTTTATTCAAAAATTTTAAGAAACAAGTTCAATTTTAGGATAGATTTCACTTTGTCATTCCTTTGAATCTTGTAAAAGTTTCCTTCCTGGCCTGAACAGGTCACAGGTCACTAGCTATGAATCACATGATGGGTTTTTAATAAACTTAATCTAGTGTTTATTTATTTTTAATTTTACTCTATTCACTCTGCTATAGTGCTAGTAAGCCTTCTTTTCAATTAAGCAATGATTAAACTTTTTTTTTTTTTGTTAAATTATTTAACTTTAGCTTTCAGACTGCTTTCACCACAGCGGTTATGCATAGATGAATCTCTGGAGGCCCCATTCTGTTCCCTTACACTTCTGCAATCTGTGCTGACCTCAGCTATAGTATCAAAATGTTTTTTCTTCAACTTGATTTTTATGTTTTGGAGGTCAAAGCCACAGGGAGACAGTTCTGGCAAGCAGGGCTGGTGGTGAGTGATAATTGTGTTGTTCATAATTTGACCTTCAGGGAGTGATCGACACAAGAAGTTATTTTAAAGGTTATGAAACTTAAAGCTACT
Source organism: Hemichromis elongatus (assembly GCA_015108515.1). Lineage (NCBI taxonomy): Eukaryota > Metazoa > Chordata > Actinopteri > Cichliformes > Cichlidae > Hemichromis > Hemichromis elongatus. The sequence continues at coordinate 18,372 of VUQR01022424.1, forward strand.
TTCATCTGCTCCCTTCTTCACAAGGGATACAGCGAGTTGCTTCATATATTGGAAATGGCAGATTTTTATACGGGATGCCCTTCCTGTCACAAACCCAAGGAGTTTTTGTCTCTTCTCAAAATTGAACCGGGGATTTTTTGCTTTTTAGGTGAATATGAATAAACTGCTACTCTACGGAGAATCTAGGTTATTGAACTTAAACTTAAAGTTTTTGATTGATTCCCAGAGTTTGCTGATCAGACCTTCTATTTTCATGAGATTGTTTGGATGTTTTAGGCATAGATATCTGCTCATCAGTGTGGATGTTCAAGTAGTCCCTCCTTCCTAATGTCTTTGCTCAGGATGGACTCATGCTTTCAGGCGAAGAAGGGAAATGGTGCCTGCTGAAGGAGGCTCTACCAAGACTGGAAAGGCTGAAAGCCGAGTCCAGTATCCTTTGTCTTTGCCAAGTTCCTCTAAAGCCAATGGACACCGAAACGATGAGTACTTCTTGTAACTGGCTGCTGTTCATATTTCACGTGACTGATAAGACAAGCATCAAGTAATGAGACCACAGTTTAAGTGAAACATTTTACTGTAACTCGACTGCCTTAAGTTAGATCGTAAGTAAGATCGAAAACATGCAGAAACTTGTCGAAACACAAATTACTTTGGTGCTGATCAGATTAGATCAGAACTTCATGTACTGATGTATAAATGATGATTATAGTAGCTTCATTGGTTGGTTGGCAGCTCCGAGTAATTAAGAGTCTAATTAAAAGTGGATTGAGATTCTGTGCTTTCATCACCATAAAGCTGGCGTAACCATTTTCATCATAAAACAACACAAAGGAGGGAGAGAGACAAACATCAGATAGTTTATATCATTCAGCGCAGAGAAATAAACTAATTTATGCGATGTTGTTTTCAAAAATCTTTAAGATTTCCCTGAGGAGTCTGCAGCTTTAATCATATTTTGGGGGATGCAGGATAAATATTGCTTTTCCTTAAGTCACCTTCCAGATTGGGAAACGCTGTTGGAGAGCTGTAGTCATCTGTTATCAAGTGTTGGTGGTGAAGTTCCTGAGGAAAATCTATACAAGCTCAGAATTACAGACATGGCTTTAGATGCTTCAGTTCACCTGGGGCGCTGGGAGGAAGCTATGAGTTATGGGATGACGACACTTCCAGCATACAGGTGAGTCACTGTGTGCCTGTTTCTGTTTGGCTCAGGCAGTACACTGTCAAGGTAACTAAACTATCTGTGTTTCACCCACCAATGACTAATATGTCATCAGATGGAAAGAAAGAAATCCTTTTTCTACATTTGTTTTCCTGGATTGAGGGTGTGTTTATCAGACCTGGTCTTGGGATAAGCATTAAGTCTGAGTGCATTCAAAGTGCTGTTCACTGCGGTGAGGGAGGATTGTATAACCTTACCAGTATAAATCTGTACAGAGATTTGGGTTTATGTAACCGTCCTGATGCCTTTCCTAGTCATCTCAAAACTTCTGGATTGTGTTTAATTTTAGTTTAGATCAATCTTTACTGATTTTAATACTAAGTCGAAGTCGGAGATTGTTAAATTGCTAACATAGGGATTATGGACGATTAGGTTACTTGATGTAGTCCTAAGCTTTACTAGATATTATCATCTATCCATCCATTTACTGTAGCCTATCTGAGTCTGTGTCATGGCAGCAGTGGTCTGAAAGTAGAAAGGCCCAGATCTTCCTCGCCTTTAACTCTTCTGGGGGGGACACTGAGGCATTCCCAAGCCAACTGAGAGACATAATCTCTCCAGCATGTCTCGGATTTGCCCCGGGGCCCCTTCCCAGTTGGACATGTCAGAAACACCTCACTTGGGAGGCATCATGAAGGCATCTCAAGTGGCTCCTTTCAGTTTGGAGGAGTAGTGACTCTACTCTGATCCGCTCACAAATGACTCTCACAAATCTCCTCATCCTGTCCATATGAGTGAACCTGGACACCCTTCAGAGAAAGCTTATTTTTGCCATCTTATTCTTTTAGTCACTACCCACAGCTCATAGACATAGATGAGGATAGAAATGTGCACAGATCAGTAAGTCTTCAGCTTTGCTTTCATACTCAGCTCTTTTTATCATAGCACTTCTTGTTGTATTTGTTGCATTTTGATATCGGGCTACTTTGTCTTGTAAAGATGTCATGGTAAAGTAAGGGTTAACCAAAAATGAATAAATATATTACTCAAAGTGATGGATGGGAGAATCCAAATGTCCAGAGAAGATCAACCTATCTTTAACCTGCCAGCTCTACTACAAACTCAGCATGATCTCTGTGCCCATGCAGCCAAGTGAGAATAGTGCAGGTAATTGGCATCTTCCAGCAGGAGTCTGTGTCTGATGCAGACTCCTGCTGTGTGCAGCATGTGAGACTTCAGAAAAGGTCCTGAGCTGTGTCTCACAACATTGTGCTGAGTTCATATATGAACAGGTATGATCTTGTGTCAGGTTAACATAAAATGGATGTTTTTTGTTCACCTTTCTGAGTTTTTTTGCACTGAATTTTTCTTTTGTTATTTCATTGAAGGAGCGATTGAAAACTATTAGATTTAATTAGCAATTTAGCAAGCTTGTATAAAAAATATATCAAAGTGAATATGTCTGAGTTTATCACTGCAGCAGGAAGATCAACGCATATTTTTCACCATCAAAATTAAATGTTCAAAACTTAAGAAAAATCACCACAATTACAAGCCTTGAGTTACCGTTTTTTTGATTATCACTTTTTTTCCCATTGGGGTGCTGATTCAGAAATGAAAGACTACATAGGTTTGATACGGTTCCAATCCCAAAAGTTTGAGACCACTTGAGAAATGGCAAAAAATCATAATTTGCATGGTTGGATCTTAACAACGTTTCAAGTAGAGCTTCAACATGCAACAAGAAAAAATGGGAGTGAGACACAACATTTTTTTGAGAATACAATTTAGTGAAAACAACACTTAAACTGAAACAGCATCGAAAGTTTAGTACAACATGCCTTTAAAAGGTCAAATCTGTGCAAAAACCTGGATTTATTGTCATTTTCTATCAGTTAGTTACACTGTCGTGACATTCTGATGGTAAAGGCAAACAAACTTTCCCTTTTAAACGTGGTTGGGTTGTTGAACTGCATAAACAAGGTCTCTCGCAACGCGCCATTGCTGCTGAAGTGGCACGCAGTAAGACAGTAAGTAAGTAATTTGAAATTTCTTAAATGATGGAACAAAACAGTCAAGTGAAAGACCCAAAAAAATTTCACCAGCACTTAGCCAGAGGATCCAATTGGCTATCCGTCACTGGACGATCCTTGACTCAAATTAAGGTCGTTACTGGTGCCGACTGCAGCTCCATAACCATCAGACAGCAACTGAGACGGAAGGGCTTCAAAAACAAAAAACCTCTTCAAACGCCTCGTCTCCTTGAATGCCACAGAACTGACCGTTTGGACTTTGCAAGAGAGCACCAAACATGGGACATTAAAAAGTGGAAGAAAGTTTTATTCTCTAATGAGAAAAAATGTAACCTTGATGGTCCTGATGGTTTCCAATGTTACTGGCATGACAAGGTGGAAGAAGAAGTTTACAAAAATGGACATCAGTTCCAGACAGTAGATGTTCTTTGTGCGGGAGTTTCCCCCACTTGGAGAAATTTTCCCACTCACCTCATGGAAACACTTAAATTAAACATGCCGCAACAAATTTTTGAAGTGATCAACATTAACGGTGGGAGCTACTCATTACTGAGTTCATGTTTGGAACTCTGTTTTCTGTTTTTGGGGTGTTTACAGGGTTTTTTGGAGGTGTGGTCTTAAACTTTTGATCAGCTATGAAACAGCCTGTTTCAGTTTAAGTGTTGTTTTCAATAAATTGCATGCTCAAAAAAACATTTTGTCTCACTCTTAGCTCTTCTTGTTGCATGTTAAATCTCTACTTGGAAACTTGTTAAGATCCAACCATGCAAAATATATTTTTTTTTTACATTTACATTAAGTGGTCTTAAACTTTTGATCAGGACTTTATGTGGTTGCTGTTGTGAAAATGAATTTTATTTTTAGCTTTGCATGCAGGTAAATCTGTTTAAAAACAGATTATTTGTAAGATCAGAGCAAAACGCTTATGCAATTCATAAAAAAAATTTAAACCTAAACTGAGATTTTTGTATATGCAGGTATTGCCCTCAAATCTGGGAACACAGTGTGATGTCTAAGTCAACATGCCAACTGTTAAGTCCTTAAAAAAAAGTTTCTAATAACTGCAGCATCTTTCATTTGGGAAGAAATTAATCAAAGAGTAATCAGTGTCTCAGTTTACAGTAAATTGTATCAACAATTTCTCGTTTCAGCTGTCCAACCGTCACTCTTGCCTCTTATGTTTTGCAGTTCGGTTTGTACAAACTCAACATTATACCCACGCACTTCAGCAAGTGTGAGTGTGTGAAGAATATGTGTAAGAGAGATGCAGAGAAAGAAAGACTAATTGATCTTGTGTGAAGGGCAGCTCTCTACTGGGATAGCTGTGCTCACACACTCACACACTCCCGCAACAACATATCCACAGGAGAGAAACAGCAACGGCCTATAAATAAATAACCAGACACAGGGCAGCAGAAAGAAAGAGATGGTGATGTGTACAAGGGGATGGAGAGAGCTGCTGTAAAACGTGTGTCAAAGAATCAAAGACAAAGCCAGTGAGAGGGATGGTTGTGGGGGCTGTATAAAAGATATAAGCAGGAAATAAATGAAAAATGAGGGGTGGGGGCTGCAGGGTGAATGGTGATCAACAGCTTGACAGAAGAGAGAGGAGGGAAGAAAGATCTGCAGAAATGATGCAAATAAAATATGAATGATGGAATCACAAGGAAAAGAAGAGTAAAGGTAACGTACAGGAGGGGAAGGGTTAAAAACAGGTATAATGAATGAAACGGAGACGGATGAGTGGAAATGTTGAAAGAAAAAGAAAAGGAAGTGGAAGGAATTCAGGAGAAAAAAGTGAGAAGTGAGTGGGAGGAGGATCCTCCATATTCATCTCCTATCTTCCTCTGGGCTCTTCAGATGCTAGAGAAGAAAGATAGCTGCAGGAGTTCTCGATCACTCCATTTCTCCTGTCCTTCCCCTCATTCTGTATTCCTTTTTTCTTTCACACTCTCCCTCTGCAGGTCTTTTAAGAGTTCCTCTATTCAGTTTGTGATATATGGGGAGGGTTTTCCCTGCGAATAATGCTCACCTGCTGCAGGCGGTGCACACCAGGCCTATTGAACCCCTTCTGTACTTCACATATTTTACCACTATAGATATGCAGACACACATACCCAAATTATTCTGTTCACGAACGCATCCAGATATCTGTCTTTCAGTAGATGCTCTGATGACTCTTAGTGTTGTTTCAACACAAGTACTGACAACCTTCTCAGGTCAGCACAAATGGAGAATAATAGCACCAACTTGATGCTTCCTTTTTTGACATCATTAAGTTGATTTATAAATGCGCAGACTTTTTCTCTGTCTGTGTTTGCATTAACATTGAGCCGTATTACAGGGACAAAGCTCTTGCATAAGATTTCTGCATCAGCAGTAGCCTCGATGGACCAGCCGAGTGCACCCGCGGTATCAGTCTTTATGAGTTCTGCTGTAAGCATATGAAATTTAAGTGCCTGGAGAAGCAGGCAGCACAGATTTGTCTAAAAACCACAAAGTGGTTTAATATAATATTTAATGAAAGGCTACTTGTGTAAATACCTAATCCAATGAGAAGATGTCGGTCATCCTAACCTGTGGGTAATGGCTAAGAAAAGTTACAAGATGAATAAAGTAAATTGAATAAATATGTTTCTTTGGATATTTTAGAATTGTTTACTCTTTTCGAGCGTGATAAAGTCGCTTGTAGCCATGCACTGGATCGAAGGATCCTGTGCAGGCATCACTTAGCTTTAAGCAAACCAGAAAGGTTAGAAGTCAGTGTTATCGATCGGTGTGGTCTTGTTGTCTGCTAGCTTACGAGACTCAGGCAAAGACCTTCTTTAGATGCAGTAGTTAATTGGTGAATTTGTCTGCAAAGACGGTTGACTAACTGTGATTTAAATGTTCTTTGTCTTACAAACAGATTCACGGTTGTTGTAATTTTCCTTAAATGTACAACTGAAATTACCGTTGCTTTTGACAAAAAACAAAAATGCAATTAAGCTAAATACTAGCAGCAAATCTGACCTTCTAAGATCCTCATTTCCCTCTCACAAACAGCGGGCCGTGGATCTTTTTGTTCCAAACAATTGCCTCATTAGTTCCAGTGCATTTGCCTGGAAATGCTACACTTTTCCACAACTATTAATTTCTTCTTCTCACTCCCTCTCGTACGCATAGCCGAGAGCTATAGCTTTGTAACTAGCTCCGTATGACGACGAGACCGTATTTCTCTTCAATTTACTCTTCCAGGGAGAAAAAAATATAGGGGATAAATCAGGAGAGAGCAAATTAATTAAATTACTCTAATTGCTTTGCGGTTCTATATGAGAGGAATTATAATTGGACTGTGGGGTTGATGTGTGTGTTTGTATGTCATGGCAGTCAGAATCACTGGCTTGGTGATTAAGTCAATATTGTAACTTATTATTCATGGGCTACTAATTTTGTTGGTTTATTCTTTGAACTTTTTTGTTTAATAATTCAATTTAAACCACAGGATAAGGGGCCACCTCTTTAATTGGTTGGCTTGTCAGTTGATAGTTTAGTTTGGCTTTGAGGTTCAAACAAATGGGTCGTTAGCATTGTGGGTAAAAAAGTGGTGAAAAATTAGGAAGCTGTAGAGTTTGAAATGACTCCAGCTGTGGCCCCTATATGTAAATTAATTTTTGATTTCTCTTTATTTCCAGATTAGATTTTATTGTTAAACAAGAGCGGGAAAATGTAACCTGTGGAAGCTGCTGTCCATAAAGACATAATTAAGAGTAATGCCCGGTTAACATCAGAGGCTGTTTCTATTTACACTGCTGAGTCCAGTGCATATTGAATCCCCTTCTGGTGTCTTTACTCTGGAGAGAAGTGAAAACTGGCAAATATGCTGGGTCAAACAGGGTGAAGTGGATTTGTATCGACTTTATCTTTGTGTGCGCACACTCACACATTAATGGCAGTGCGCGTGTGTGCATTCATGTATATGTGTTTACTCACAGCTCTTTTTGTTTGTTTGTCAGAGAAGGGGAGGAAATGGAAATGGAGAAGGGCTCGAGCTTTATCGGTGCACAGTTCTTTAAAATATGTAATCAAGAGCAAGGAGGACAGAACAAATAAATAGAAGGAAGATTAAAGAGGGCTGCAGAGGTAGAGTGGAGAAGAGAAATGAATGGAGAGCAGCCGAGGAGGGAGGGAAACAGCTGAACAACATTGGCAACTTTAATCCCTGCAGCTAGCGGGGTAAAAAGCACAAATATAAGCGGGGAGAAGCAGAGGAAGGAGATGTGAAGCAGGAAAAAGGAATGAGAGATTAGTGGAGGGGGATGGAAAAAGAAAGGAGAATAAAGGGAAAGAAGAGCCGGGTAAATGAGTGTTTGAGAACTCCTGTGTTTGCCAACAACAAAGCTGTTTCCTAACCGTCCCTAGTGTGTATTTATCTTTATGGGATGAGCACTGTCCCAGTTCAGCGTGTGCATGTGTGTGTGTGTGTGTGTGTGTGAACTTTCACTGTAACACATGTATTTTTAAACATTTACAGTCAGTGTCATGCACACATATCAATAAGCAGTCAAGCTTATCCATTTTTATGCACGTGTGCATGCAAATCCATTTGCTCCACAGATTCAAATTATAATTAAAAGCATTTAGAGAGAAAAGAAGAAATCCCTCTAATTAATTTGATAGCACATTTTCTTATATGCAGATCTTGCATTAAAAATGTCGATGTGAAATGCAAAACAAGAGTGGGTTTTTTAATACTTTTAATATGCCCTGTGTTTATTTTAAAACAGCTGCTGCTGTTAGATGGATTTTGTTAGTTTTGTATTGACGTACACCAGAGTTGCTGAGCTGTGTGTGCGTCTGTGTCCTCTGTGAGAGATGTGGGAGTCTCTCGATGTCAAAATCATTGATTGGCTTGATAACAGTTCTGAATCTGTCACCACTGATACACAAACTGCACCGTTTTCTGTCACTGGAGCATTCCCTTCTGGAGAAAGAAGGACTGAAAGGTGGTAATTTGTCTCCTTGGCTGTGTGCATTTTCATGTATGCAGTAACGTAAGGTTTTGAATGGCACATCGCTTGTTATTAACCATCTACTCTCTTTAATTTCTTACTTTTTTTTGTTGAATTGTTTTTGCATTACACTGCATGACCCCAGATGTGATGTCCCGTCATTTCTAGTTAACAGTATAATAAACCATGCATTTCCCATATATCAGCACACATAGCTGCTGACGGAGATCTACAGAGAAGGAAAGAAGGAATTGTAATGTGTCTTTGCAGCTTTAGAAAAGCATATTGTAGCCCAGTAGCAAACAGATGCCATTAAACTGTCTATTGTAATTATTATTCAAGGTATTTTATTCTGTTCAGTTAAAAATACTCACAATTGGGGAGAGACTCTAAAGAAAAAAAAACAAATAATTATTTTGTATGGAGTTGTATAATTTTTGTTATTTATTTATTTTTGTTTCTCAAAGGTTATTTTTTGACCTGGATGCAAATGCCAGTTCAACCAATGGGATTGTTTGTCCGCCTCGCATGTTACGTTTGGTTGCGCTGGTAAGGCTGCTTAGACTGTACGCGCCATAGCTGCAAAAGAAAACTTTGTTGCGGTTGAACCAGCAAAGCTGTTGCGATTGATTTACTAGTCCCAGATTTGGATAGCCGAGGCCAGTTTTATGAGTACAAACTGCGTTGCACTGGTCAGGTTTTTTGATTTGGAGAAAGGAGCTGAGACTCCACGGAGAGCTTTGGATTACGGACTTTGTGGAAATCCGTAGAAGACGAATGATTTTCCATTGCAATGGCGAGCCACAGCCCATATAGAACTGAATCTTGAAGTCTGGTTGCCTGCATTGTGGTAGGATAAAACTGTGCAAACCATACATCGATCGTTGGACTGAATTCACACCAACAAACTGCCAGATCACCAAACAGGCCTGAACTGGATTCTATTGACACTTTAAAAGACCCGGGTCTGACATTCTTTTCTTTTCTTTTCTTTTGGGTAACTGTGCGCACACAATTTTGGTTACTGTTGTAAATGTAATATACTGCACAAATTCAAATACAATTGAACCGTTGTTTCATTCATTTGTGATTGCGTTTTCATTGTGGTTACCCATCCTCTAGGCTCCTGCCGTTCCTTAAGTCTTCTGATTTGCCCATTGTGTATATATATTGTTGCATACTGGCGAGCCAGCCAGGAGCCTTGAATTAATGGGTAACAACACTGAAGTGTATTTTGCCTCACAACACGATGGAGTTTGTTGAAAAATTAGTTATTAAGGTTCCAAATGCTGTCATGGTGCGCGGAGTAACAGGATCAGAAAAGGATGAAGAGATTTTTGACTTCTTAAAGCAGTACGGCTCTATTAGTAGGGTCCTCACTATTGATGATAAAGTATCTGAATTCAACAAGGATCAGATAGTGGAGTATAACACAGGAATAGCAGTACAAACATTAGCATCCTTGTTGCCTTATGTCCACCCCTCAGCTGCCAATCCTGATGTGGTATTTTCTGTACATGCTTTGACAGATGTTTATTCTCAGAGAGTTGGGGGAAGTGTCACTGATACTTACCTGAGTGAGCTGCGAGGAATAGCTAAGCTAAGTGGGAAAGATTTTGAAGAGGTATTGAGGGAAGTGATGACAAAAATCGAAAAGTCCGTGGGTGTTGCTGAGGAAAGTGTTGCACTCAGTCATGAAGGTGATTTAGAGGAAGCTGACCATACTGACAGGCCCAGTCAGACCCCTGCTACTTTGAATGAATCAGCCGGTGTTTCAGTCTGTTCTAAGCTTGGCCACACGTGCTCTCAAGTCACCACTGTTCCCCAGTCGTTTTACAATCAGAACCTGTCACAGCATGAGATCCGGCCACTCTTTGAGCTTTTGGAGG